>JANAVB010014455.1:50000-51312 GCA_029216955.1 Iris pallida
CGCAGGCGGCATCCTGGCCGCTCGACCTGCATGCCATCTTCGGTGTGCCTCCCGACCCCCCTTGCCCCTCCACCCACCTCCCCCCACCTCTCACCGCCTCCGTCGTCCTCCGGCTGGCCTACGGCAGGGACCCTCTCCGCTGGATCGTCCAGCTTCTGCTCCTCAGCTCCCCTCCTCGTTATGTCGTCCTCCGGCAGGGCTTTGGCCGGTATTCCCTCCTCTTAGAGATCCCTCGGTTCCCTGTGGGACGCAGACAACTATCTGCCCCCAGCGGTAGATCAGCCCTCGTCGGGAGCTGTGCATGGAGCCTCCTTGAATCCCACCCTGGTCCAATCTCCTAAGCAGACAGCCGTCATTACTTCAGGTTCAAATTTGAAATTTGAAGCACCCCTGCGCCACTTGGTTTTTGGGAGCAGCGCACCCCTTCGTGGCGCCTGCTCTTCGGCCACGCTGGCTAGCGCTTTTCATACGCAACCTACGGTGGTGTCCCTCCGCTCCTTACCGCACGGTCTGGAGTCGTTCCAGGCGGTGCCCCTGTTCCTTCCTCTTTAGGTGGCACGGGTATCTGGCGCTCATGCTAATCTGCGGGCAACCTGGATTAGGCTGGTCACGGCCCTCCACACGTTGTGCCACTGAATGCACGTGTACTTCCTGGAGCAGACCCCAATAGTGCTCTCTCCTATTGGTCGTGCCACCTGGAATTCCCCTCCCCGTGGCGCATTTCCCCCCTGTAATACTTGGTTATCACCCCTCCTGTTTCTTCGGCTTTGGCGAGCGAAGCACCACCCTCTGCGTCTAAGGCTGGCACTCCCCTTGGGTGCCCTACGCCCCCCCTTTACACTGTGTTGGGAACATTTGGGGGGAGGGAGAGGAAAATTTGAGGAAAGGAAATGGAGGGGAAGAAAATGGAGGAAAGTTAATTTTCCCTTGCTTTGTTTGGATGGACAAAAAGTAGGGGAATGAAAAGTTTAAAAACATTTTTTATTTTTTATGGATATAGGTATAATTATATTTCCTCCTTGGTATTCTCAAATGATGATTTAATTTTAACTTTTTGAGGGGTGGTGGGGTAAATTCACTCAAATTCCTCTCATCTCTCTCCATTTTCCTCCCACATTTGGGAGGAAAATTTTTTGGTGGGATCCACCTACTTTTTTCTCTCAAATTTTCCTCCCCCATGTTCTCTCCCCCTTTCCAAACACCATCATTTAAAATTTTTCTCTCACTTTTCCCTCAACTTTTCCTTCCTCCCATTTTCCACCCTTCCCAAACGGTACCTTAGCGAGACACCCCCCCCCCCCCCCCCCCCCCC
>JANAVB010014456.1:0-27016 GCA_029216955.1 Iris pallida
GAGTTTTTCAAGATTCTAGCTACAAAACAACTTAAACAGGCAAAAACAGTAAATTCCTGCACAATCGGCGCATGGGATTCCTGCACGAATCGGCGCATGGGATTCCTGCACAAATCGGCGCATGAGATTCCTGCACGAATCGGCGCATGGGATTCCTGCACAAATCGGCGCATGAGATTCCTGCACGAATCGGCGCATGGGATTCCTGCACAAATCGGCGCATGGGAAAACTCACGTTGCGTCTGTCAATACATGCGCGTAAGAAACCTACGCGCATGACACGCTCGGAGTTAAGGAATGCGTTGCCGGGACTCACGGACGCATGGCCTCCCGGCGCATGGCCTCCCGGGCGCATGAGGTTCCCGGCGGCGCATGGGATTCATCGTCCCCAAACAGCAAGTTCAGCCATGAAACAGTTCCGAAAACGTGTAATGGTCATAACTTACTCATCCGGAGTCGAATCAAGCGAAACAAAGCCAAAATGAATAAAAATTGAATTCTCTACAACATAGAACCATTAGTTTTCAAAAGTAACCAAGTTTTAGAGATCAAACCAAGAAAAAATAATAAGAAGGAACTTAAAACTTAGATCTACAAAAATATAACCAAATCAACCGAAAACTTTAGTTCTAAAGAGGCTTAGAATCTAGTAAGGAAGAGAATAGAACAATAAAACATGAGATCCATCATGAAGCAAGTTTGCACTTGCCGAAGCTCTCTCCTCTCCCTTCCTGGTAGGTGTAGAAGTAAATGTGGAGAAGAAGAAGAATAATGAAGAGCGAGAATGAAGGAATGGGTTAATAAAGGAGGGTGGTGGTGGTAGGTGGGGGGGTTTCTTTTGGTCATGATGAACCCAAAAGCAAACCAAACCAAGCTAAGCCGAACAAGCTATGCCATATCCAATGATATGCCAAAATAACTATGCAGGAAAATACGCAATACGAGTCAAGAATAGTACACGTATACCATGATACGTAATACGAACTACAGACATTACATGTCCGAGGAAGAAGTGCAAGCCGAAAAGACAAAACATGTGATCCTCCTCCCTGCTCAAGATGACCAAGTTTAAGAAAATGAACCGCGGACTTCAACGGTCGAGCAGAGCCTGACGAAGTCATGGGGTGGCTAGTGAAGATTGAGAGTCTGTTCACTCTCCTCAACATCAAGGGGTCAAAGAAAGAGTCGGGAGTGCGCAGCGTTGCAGCTCAACTTGAGGGCCTACGACTGGTGGGAAGCGAAGAAGAAAAAACGGAACTCCAAGGGTCCAACCCCAGTGCCAAGATCTCGTGGGGACATTCAACGGGCCTTCCTCGAACAATACATCCCTCGTGCCCTTCGTCGACAGAAGGAAGAGGAGTTCATGTCTTGAAGCAAGGAAACTTGTCCGTTGAAGACTACGATGCAAAGTTCGCGAAGCTAGAAGTTTGTCGGGGTTTCTGCCGAACGAGAGGCGTGGTGCGAGCGCTTCCAGCAAGGCCTGAATGAAGATTTGCGTCGGGACGTCATGAACCAGAGATGCCAGACGTACAGGAAATCATATAATGCCGCTCTTGATATGGAGGGTCTTCGGTCGAACGTCGCAGAAGGGCGGATCAAGCATCCGCAACAACTTCAACAAGCGTCCTAACGATGCGGGAGGATCTGGTGCGCCAAAGCGCCAGAACACGACCGAGTATCGGGGGCCTCACCCAGGCGTACGTTGCCATCGCTGCGGCAAGATGGGACATCTGGCGTCGACTGCCGAGGGGGATGCTTCAAGTGTGGCCAGCTAGGTCCAAGGCGGTAGATTGTCGAATGGGGAGGGTGAACCAACATCCACCAAGGGACGTCCAGAACCAGAACAGGCGCCTCCCGTCCATGGCGCAAACGCGGTGCCCGTGAATCCACAAAATCGCCAAGGGGCGCAAGGCCGAGTCTACGCACTAACGCAGGACGAAGCCTATGCGTCCGATACTGTCGTGACAGGTATACTACTCTATAAAAATATGTATGCTAGAGTATTGTTCGATTCGGGTGCAACGCATAGTTTCATATCGGCCGACTTTGTAAAAGAAAATGAATTACCTATGCAACTTTTAGATATGAATCTTAGCGTTAGCACTCCATCGGGAGTAGATATGCCTGCCACTCATATTTGTAGGGACGGTTACATATGCATCGGAGGGAGGAATCTATCCTTGGAAGTTATCGTCCTCGACGTCAGGAGTACGATATAATCCTCGGCATGGATTGGTTGGGTGCATGCCACGCAACGATCGAGTGCGCGGAGAAGAGAGTTGTGTTCCGCCTTCCGGGCGAAACCGAGTTCTCCTATTCTCGGAGCAGCATCAAAGTCGGCAATGGTAATCGGCGATTCGGCAAGGCGTATGTTGCATTCCGGGTGCAGCGGATACCTAGCATCATTCGAGACACGAGAACGGAGATTGCAAGCACGGCCCAGACTGAAGTCATAGCAAATTTCCTGATGTGTTCCCAGACTGCCAGGATGCCGCCGGACCGAGAGATAGAATTCAGCATCGACACCTTCCCGGACACCCGACCGATATCCAAAGCACCCTATCGAATGGCGCCGGCAGAGCTGAAGGAACTAAAGGCACAACTACAAGAGTTACCAATCGTGGATATATTCGCCCTAGTATCTCCCCGTGGGGTACCCCAGTGTTGTTTGTGAGGAAGAAGGATGGATCGATGCGGCTGTGCATCGATTATCGGGAACTCAACAAAGCCACGGTACGAAACAAGTACCCGTTGCCGAGAATAGATGATCTGTTTGACCAGCTACAAGGGGCGACGGTGTTTTCCAAGATTGATCTTCGCTCAGGCTACCATCAATTGAAGATCAAGTCCGAAGACGTGCTGAAGTCCGCCTTCCGAACCTGATATGGTCACTACGAAATTCTAGTCATGCCTTTCGGCTTGACCAACGCTCCTGCCGCGTTCATGGATCTAATGAACCGGGTGTTCCGACCGTTCATAGACAAATTTGTCGTTGTATTCATCGACGACATTCTCATATATTCAAAGAGCAAGGACGAGCACGTGGAACACTTGAAGACGGTGCTACAGACTCTGCGCGAACATCAACTCTACGCCAAGCTAAGCAAGTGCGAGTTCTGGATGAACAGCGTGACGTTCCTTGGGCACGTTGTCTCCGCTGAAGGCGTCACGGTGGACCCAAAGAAGATTGAAGCAATAGTCGAATGGAAGCGGCCTACCTCAGCAGGCGACATCCGAAGTTTCCTCGGCTTGGCAGGCTACTACCGTAGATTCGTAAAAGATTTTGCCAAAATTGCGTCGCCTCTGACTCGCCTCACCCAGAAGGGAGTCGCATTCGAGTGGAACGACGCCTGCGAATCGAGCTTCCAAGAGTTGAAGAAACGGCTCGTCTCAGCGCCGATCCTTGCACTTCCGGACGGGCCAGAAGGGTTTCAGATATTTAGCGATGCATCACGAACGGGTTTGGGATGCGTGCTTATACAAAGGGATAAGGTGATTTTGTTTGCTTCGAGACAATTGAAGCAACACGAGAAAAATTATCCTACGCATGATCTTGAGTTAGCGGCTATTGTGTTCGCGTTGAAGCTATGGCGACACTATCTTTATGGTGTAGCTTGTCGCATCTATACGGACCACAAGCCTCAAATACATCTTCACTCAACGGGACTGAACTTATGGCAGCGACGTTGGCTCGAACTCATCAAAGACTACGATCTGACTATCGAGTACACGCCGGGTAAGGGGAACGTTGTGGTAGACGCGCTGAGTAGAATGTTTGCTGGGTGCTTGTCTATCAACCGTATATACAGCGAGACTTAGCAGAGATGGGTATCGAACTCCGAATCCGTTACCGTGGAGCACGATTGGCCCAATTGCACCTTGAGTCGAGCTTGCACAACAAAATAAAGACCGCACGGAGGACGACCCATTCCTGAAGAAGATACGCGAGCTGATTTCGACGGGAAAGGCGATCGACTTTGTGGTGGACGGGGCGGAATGACGCGGATGAAGGGGAGGATATGCGTGCCGGACCATGCTGAACTTAGAAAGGAGATTCTGACGGAGGCCCATTATGCGAAGTACTCGTTGTACCCCGGAAGTACCAAAATGTATAAGGACCTGCGCACGACCTTTTGGTGGCACGGCATGAAGAAAGACGTGGCGACATTTGTGTCACAGTGTATGGCCTGTCAACGGGTGAAGGCCGAGCATCAAAGACTAGGCAGGGAGCTACAGAACCTCGACATTCCAGTATGGAAATGGAATGACATCTCTATGGATTTCATCATGGGCCTTCCGAAGACGTCGCGGGGGAATGATGCGATTTGGGTCATTGTCGATCGTTTGACCAAATCTGCTCATTTTTTCGCTATAAAGCATCATGGAGCGTCGATCGGTTAGCTCAGATTTATCTCGACGAGATCGTCAGACTGCACGGGTACCGGCCACAATCATTTCTGACAGAGACGGACGATTCTTATCACGTTTCTGGACGAGTCTACAGGCGGCGCTGGGCACTAAGTTGAACCTTAGCTCCGCGTCCCACCCGCAAACCGATGGCCAGACAGAAAGAGTAAATCAGATCCTGGAGGATATGCTACGTCTGTGCGCGATAGATTTGAAGACTACTGGGACACGCACTTGCCGCTCGCGGAGTTCGCATACAACCATTACCAATCGAGCATCCAGATGGCCCCCTACGAGGTACTTTACGGGAGGAAGTGCCGATCTCCGATTTGCTGGGACGAAGTCGGGGAGCGACAGGTGCTCGGGCCAGAACTAGTTGAACAAGCCGTCGAGAAGGTCCGCATGATTCGAGATAGGCTTCGCATTGCTCAGAGTCGACAAAAGAGTTATGCAGATACTCGTCGACGATCGTTAGAGTTCTTGGTAGGGGACCATGTGTTTCTGAAGGTGACGCCGATGCAGGGCGTTATGCGATTCGGGGTAAAAGGCAAGCTGAGTCCGAGATTCGTAGGGCCCTTCGAGATCCTCGAAAGAGTGGCGACCGTTGCTTACCGGATCGCGCTACCTTCTGCCCTGGCCGAAGTGCACGACGTCTTCCATGTCTTCCAACTTCGGAAGTACGTGCATGACCCAAGTCATGTGGTTAGTTTTGATCAGTTGGAGCTACGCGCTGATCTATCATACTCGGAGGAGCCCGTGCAAATTTTGGACCGTAAGGAAAAGATCCTGCGGAGCCGATCGATGTCCTTGGTTCGCGTACTCTAGCGCAACCATTCCGTCGAGGAGTCGACATGGGAGCTAGAGGCGGAGATGAGGGAGAAGTACCCTTCACTTTTCGCAGACGAAGGTCAGACCCTTGTTCTTAAGTTTCGGGACGAAACTTTTTCTTAGTGGTATATTATGTAGTGCCCCGCTCCCGTTGGGGCGAAGCACTATGTAATAGGCTCGTGCCAAGTCAGACATGGTCGGGAACATAGATGGCTAGTCTGACTCGGCGACGAGTTTGTATACAAAATCCATGGCATCAATAAAATCAATTTGGACGAGTGATATGAGTACCATTCCAACTAATGGATCGACTACTGTTGGAATAAGTCCTAGATGCGGTAGGCGGCGTCTTGGCGAAGGAACTCTAAAGGGAGCGACGCAACCCGTCTGCCGTTGGTTTTATTAGTTTTCTTGGCTTTCTGAACGAATTGTTGCGTGGATTTGATAGTGTGCTTTCGCGTCGATTTCTGAATGCGTCTTTGGGAATTTCGAAGGAAGGATTGAAGGAAGGGTTCTAATTAGATGCTCGTGCCATTGCAGGAGTTCGTGTAACTGACGCTTGACCGTCGCGAAGCGTTCTTCTACTTTCGACGCAATCTCCTTAGGTGGGTGGTTCTTCGTGTAATGCTCCGCTCCGCACGGTGCATTATGCTGAGTCGTTGACTCGAAGAGTTGTGTTGACCCGATTACGTATCGATGCGAATCGATACAAAGTGTTATGTTGTCCCGAGGAATGCATCGAACAAGTCGATGCGAAGTGTTGCCTTGTCCCAAAGAATGCATCGAGTGAATCGATGCGAAGCGCCGCGTTGCCCCGAAGGATGAGTGCGTTGAATCGCTCGAAGATTCTAAGAAATCGAATCGACCAAGGCACAAGTCCGAATCGATGAAGTATTGATTTTAGTTGGTTTCGTGTGCAGGTTATACTTTGACACGAAAATATTAGAGGTCGATCTTCGGCAATATTTAGTAAGGGGTCTGCGGAACCAAATCGATGCCTTGCGACGGACGGAAGCGTTGGCACGCTAAGGCAAATCGGACGTACAAACTCAATAAGCACGAAGTGCTCGAATGGCTAAGTCAGGAGAGTGGCCGTGCAACAAAGTTATGAAATCGAGCCGCATTGGCTCGGCGAAACGACAAAGGCAAATCGATTCAAGGTGGGAGGATTGACTTCTTTTACTCCTTCATTCGATAAGTCAAATGTATCATTGTATGCTAAAAGTTATCCTATCGACGCCACGGGCATGGTCCGATCGGAAGTAAATCATAACGTGTGTCGAACACTAAGTTAGTACAATTGAAATGAAACGTGCATCAAATGCACAAGTCGCTACGGAATATTGGATATCGCTAAGGCGAGCGCCTCGGTGCGCAAGCCGCAATAACATGGGATAACTGTACTCGGCGAGTGCCTTAGTGCACGAACCATACCGTGCCTTCGCGCACGAGTTAGAACGGCTAGAACATTGAAAGACAATAGGCGAGCGCCATATCGCGCAAGCCCCGAACATTGAATGCTAAGTTATAGAACATTTCGAAATACGGTAGAAACGTGCCTACGTGTACGAGATCACAAAAGACGGCGAATGCGTGCAGCTGCACAATACTTATCAAAGATGGCGTCGTTGCGACGAGAAGAACAGTTATGGCACGGATATGGCATATCTGTCGACGCGGCATGGTGCCCTTCAAAATGTTCATGGCCTTAGGGCGTTCGTTGAGGACATTGGGGGCGTTGTGCCAATTGAAATAGCGATAAGCGAACTTGCTTGGTTGTATGAAATATAAAATTCGTTGCATGATTAAATGGTCAAATGGACTTAAAGAATATAAAAGCCCGTGCATGGGCATCCCTCGAACGCGGCGCGCCAGGGCGCTGGGACCATTCGGCCTAGGAGGGATTTCGTTTTCGGTATTGTTGGTGCACTTCATTTAGACGGGTAGCGACCTTCTAGTGAATGTGATAAGCCACTTGTGCGCGATTATTTCGGTGGCCTCTGATTGTTGGTTAGCAACCGCACAGAGTTACCATCGTCTTATATTTTCGATTCGATGAGTATAAGTCCATTCTAGCTGTGACAAGCTAGTGACCTTCATATAGTTAAGGGCGATGGGTTTGGAAGTGCAAGGTATGCGTATATCCTGCATGGATGGATCCGAATAGAGGGCACTTATAACATGACAGGGAAAACAGATAGGCGTATTCACCTTGCGTCGGTTGCAAGGGCGGGTGTGTCGATAAGCTAAGTTGTGCCACGAATCAAACACGAGAATGCTTGCTTGCCTATTCAATTCGATAACATGCTTGCTATGATAACATGCTTTACGCTTTCAAAGATGCCATGAAATTGACCCTAAGGAGAACATAGCAAGATCATAAGCTAAGATGCATGATTCAACATAAATATTACAATGTCGGTTTGGAAAGAAGATCTTTGCTTTAGTACATGCGAGGACGAACGTACTGATCCCCCACCAGCTTCATGCAGGGTGCAGGGAATGGATTGCTCGCGGCGAAGCGTTGCTTGAACGCGTTGAGGCTTGGAATGCCAAAGCGTATTGAAGCGTGCGATCGCTTGACGCTCGGACTATGCAACTGGATTGATGCGGCCGAGATATAGAAGGCATGATGTATGGAACGGTGAAATCCTTTGTGGGCAAGAGAGAACCTGAGTGTTGTAGCCAATCTGGCAAATTCCGTTTGGGCTATCGAAAGCCTTTATAAATCTGATTTCGAATATCAATAAAGAGATTTGTTTCGTATACTCTGTTTTCCTTTCGTTGTGAATATCAACTTAAAAGATAACTATTTGAGAACTTGTCATCTTGCCTTGCATGAGCGCAACTCCAGGCTCGTGCGGCATCACGCCCCCTGCGAGGATGATGATTCGGGTGATTCCGGGTCGGGGCGTGACAAATTGGTATCAGAGCTCTAGGCTCAATTTCCTCTGGACGCTTGCTTCATTTCAGTTCTAAAAGTTGCCCACCACCAATCGAAATCACTCTTGACTCTACTCGATGCCGCACTGGATGTTCCATACAATAAGTCTAATACAAACCATGTAATTTTGCCGCGTGTTGTTTGGAAATTACATGGTGTTCGTGGGAAAGTCGAAAAATGTTTGTTGCTGTAAGTGCAACAAGTTACAAGATGTGAATTCAAAGATTTGTTGCCGCAGGATGCAACACGTCGTAAATCGTAATTCGAGATATTCGTTGGTTGCAACGAACGATACGAGAAATATTGGTTGCATCAATACGATGATAGTCGTGGAATAATGCTGCAGCAATTGCCACACGTTGATTGTAAATGATGCGTTGAAAAGAAAATGAAAAATTGATATTAAATGTGTCGAACGGATTCACATATCGATTTCGAATGTGCGTTGCGAGGAAAAGCGATAAGTCAATATCGAATGTGTTGAACGGATTTGAGCATTGACTTTGAAATGTCGGAAATAAAATGTTGCACAAGGTGCAATGCGTATCGAAAATGAAATTGTTGCACGGGGTGCAATGCGTATCGAAAGTAAAATTTTGCACGAGATGCAACGGAAGAAAACAAAAGTTATAAATCGAGAAACGAAATTGGTTTGGTTGCGTGCCGAGCTTGTGTTGGCAAATGAATGCATTGGCTGAGTTGTATCGGATTTGAATTAATCAAAGTTACGGTTGTGATCAAGCACGATCACTGCGAAAATCGTGAGTCGGAAGAGATCGTTAGTTCGTAAAGAGTACGTTGCGACGGAAGTAACTTGAATTCTGGGTGGTATATGGCATACCACCGATGCAATGAATGGCTCGATTCCGAGTGGTATATGTAATACCATTTGTGCGATAAATTGCATCGACGTATTGTGAGAATTGCGGAAGGTTTGTCCGCAACGGACGGGGTAGCACCGAGACTCGATTGAGGATTTGTATGACGACATGTTGATGCAAGTGTTCTTCGTTGATCGGTTAGAACGGAAAGGCGGGACTTGTAACATTGAACGATTACGTCGATTGAAAATTTATGTGTCAGTCGAATGACGGGAACTAGCGAAACGATTATGTCTTGAGGCAACGATCGGATCGACGGGATAGAAAACTCGAAACGTTGGAATCGAACCGTACGACTTGCGAGTTCGATGAAAATGTTGGGCGATACAAATTATAATCGAATCGTACGACTTACGATCCCGATTGAAATGTTAGGCGAGGCGAATCGAATCACATAACTTGCAATTTCGATAGAAATGTTGGGCGAGACGAAATGTAATCGGATCGCACGATGTGCGACTTCGGTGAGAAAGTTGGTCGACGCGAGTAATCGTGCCTAAGAAATAGTTGGTTACGTTACGGCCAAACTCATTTGAGTACGACTGAAAACACGCAAAACTTAGAGGGCGAGATCGTATGACTTGAGGGTTCGATGTTGGATAATCGGTAACTCAGTTACGCGATCAAAGTATAGCGGGATGCGGCGAATCAGAGAATGAGTCGATGCGTATGGAAAAGTTTGTTGCGAACTTGGATGTATGTGATGCGAGTTAAGTTGACGTTGAAACGGACTCAAAGTTGACCCTTACGTTATCGAAATGGATACGGTGTATCGAGATTGATACGTAAGGAAATGTAAACGACGTGAGAATACAAAATAGAGTGCGCCTCGCGCTATAAAATTTTGTAAGTAACGATGCGAGAATGAACGAACTTGGTTGATCGTAAATTTTGTGATTGATCAGGGCGAGACTATAAGTCATCGACGATTGCTCGATGCCTATAGCATCTCGTGTGTCGACCGCGAAATAAGATAGGCTCGAACTCAATGCGAGTAGACACGTCGTGAATAGCAGAATCATCGACGGAGTGCATGACCTTACTCGAAGGATAGTTGCGCTAAGATTGCGCCGATAGAAATGGTTTTGTTCGGAAATTTGGATAGTCGCATAGAATCGTCGGAACGTGATTTGGCTCCGAAATAAGATATAGCATGGTTCGTAGTACACTGTCCTTCGGTGATGATCCACAATTATCGAGCGTAGCTTCGGGGCAGCTGACCCTAGAAGACTTGACCGCCAAATCAAATTGAATGCTGCAGACCGTAAGATGATCCATGCGATATCGCATATGGGATTACATCGATAACAAATTAACGCGATGCATGTTGACGATAAGTCTAGGCGATTGCGAGGATCGTACTATGCACGAGAGAGAACAATAAGGAACTGACTTACGAGTCATGTCATTAGATTCGGATTCACCTTGCAATTGAGCTTGCGTGAATCGAACTCATATTCGATGTTGCGAGACGGATAAATTGGGAATTTGGCTAGTGAATTCCTACTCGTTAGGAAATCGAATGTAAGATGCGTCATAAGGACATTCGTGCTAAGGCGGTCGTTGCCTTGAACATTGTCGACTCGAAGTAAATTTGCGTCGGATAGATTGTGGCCTTTGTGCAATGTCAATTTAAACTTGCGTCGGAAGGATTTGAGCACGGTGGCTATATAAGTAACCTAGCGGACATAGTCCTGAATGTTGATGCTTTTGCAAGTCAACAAAAGAGAACCATGTCGAGATAGGATATGAAGTAAAACATCAGAAATCGTTGGATAGTGACGTCGAACGCACGGCGTTGCGGAGACTCGTTGTGATCGGATGCGTGACGGCTTGACGCGACGCGTAGAACTGATAGTCCCGATGAAACATACAAAGTGAGAAATGCAATTTTTGAATCGCATCGTGTGCCTTGACTTTTGTTGGCGGATCGCGTATGTATCAATATGCATGTGCGCTAGAATTGCGAGAACAAGTAATAGAGCCAAGTCCGATCGAGAATACGAGATGTCAAGTTATCGAGAATAAGAGTTACGTGTTTGCGTTGTTCCGATATCTTACAACTGAGCTCGGCTGAAATGCATATATTGGTGGGACGCCTAAAATATGTGTATGATTCCCAACTAAGTTGTACGATCCAAACGATAGTGAGACGAGATCGTGGAACGATCTAATAAAACCCTTGGAAATTTAGTATTGGTTTCGGTTCGGGACGAACCTTGTTTGAGTGGTATATTCTGTAATGTCCCGCTCTGCACGGTGCATTATGCTGAGTCGTTGACTCGAAGAGTTGCGTTGACCCAATTACGTATCGATACGAATCGATACAAAGTGTTATGTTGTCCCGAGGAAATGCATCGAACAAGTCGATGTGAAGTGTTGCCTTGTCCCAAAGAATGCATCGAATGAATCGATGCGAAGCGCCGCATTGCCCCGAAGGATGAGTGCGTTGAATCGGCTCGAAGATTCTAAGAAATCGAATCGACCAAGGCACAAGTCCGAATCGATGAAGTATTGATTTTAGTTGGTTTCGTGTGCAGGTTATACTTTGACACGAAAATATTAAAGGTCGATCTTCGGCAATATTTAGTAAGGGGTCTGCGGAACCAAATTGATGCCTTACGACGGACGGAAGCGTTGGCACGCTAAGGCAAATCGGACGTACAAACTCAATAAGCACGAAGTGCTCGAATGGCTAAGTCAGGAGAGTGGCCGTGCAACAAAGTTATGAAATCGAGCCGCATTGGCTCGGCGAAACGACAAAGGCAAATCGATTCAAGGTGGGAGGATTGACTTCTTTTTACTCCTTCATTCGATAAGTCAAATGTATCATTGTATGCTAAAAGTTAACCTATCGATGCCACGGGCGTGGTCCGATCGAAAGTAAATCATAACGTGTGTCGAACACTAAGTTAGTACAATTGAAATGAAACGTGCATCAAATGCACAAGTCGCTACGGAATATTGGATATCGCTAAGGCGAGCGCCTCGGTGCGCAAGCCGCAATAACATGGGATAACTGTACTCGGCGAGTGCCTTAGTGCACGAACCATACCGTGCCTTCGCGCACGAGTTAGAACGGCTAGAACATTGAAAGACAATAGGCGAGCGCCATATCGCGCAAGCGCCGAACATTGAATGCTAAGTTATAGAACATTTTGAAATACGGTAGAAACGTGCCTACGTGTACGAGATCACAAAAGACGGCGAATACGTGCAGCTGCACAATACTTATCAAAGATGGCATCGTTGTGACGAGAAGAACAGTTGTGGTACGGATATGGCATAACTGTCGACGCGGCATGGTGCCCTTCGAAATATTCATGGCCTTAGGGCGTTCGTTGAGGACATTGGGGGCGTTGTGCCAATTGAAATAGCGATAAGCGAACTTGCTTGGTTGTATGAAATATAAGATTCGTTGCATGGTTAAATGGTCAAATGGACTTAAAGAATATAAAAGCCCGTGCATGGGCATCCCTCGAACGCGGCGCGCCAGGGCGCTGGGACCGTTCGGCCTAGGAGGGATTTCGTTTTCGGCATTGTTGGTGCACTTCATTTAGACGGGTAGCGACCTTCTAGTGAATGTGATAAGCCACTTGCGCGCAATTATTTCGGTGGCCTCTGATTGTTGGTTAGCAACCGCACAGAGTTACCATCGTCTTATGTTTTCGATTCGATGAGTATAAGTCCATTCTAGCTGTGACAAGCTAGTGACCTTCATATAGTTAAGGGCGATGGGTTTGGAAGTGCAAGGTATGCGTATATCCTGCATGGATGGATCCGAATAGAGGGCACTTATAACATGACAGGGAAAACAGATAGGCGTATTCAACTTGCGTCGGTTGCAAGGGCGGGTGCGTCGATAAGCTAAGTTGCGCCACGAATCAAACACGAGAATGCTTGCTTGCCTATTCAATTCGATAACATGCTTGCTATGATAACATGCTTTACGCTTTCAAAGATGCCATGAAATTGACCCTAAGGAGAACATAGCAAGATCATAAGCTAAGATGCATGATTCAACATAAATATTACAATGTCGGTTTGGAAAGAAGATCTTTGCTTTAGTACATGCGAGGACGAACGTACTGATCCCCCACCAGCTTCATACAGGGTACAGGGAATGGATTGCTCGCGGCGAAGCGTTGCTTGAACGCGTTGAGGCTTGGAATGCCAAAGCGTATTGAAGCGTGCGATCGCTTGACGCTCAGACTATGCAACTGGATTGATACGGCCGAGATATAGAAGGCATGATGTATGGAACGGTAAAATCCTTTGTGGGCAAGAGAGAACCTGAGTGTTGTAGCCAATCTGGCAAATTCCGTTTGGGCTATCGAAAGCCTTTGTAAATCTGATTTCGAATATCAATAAAGAGATTTGTTTCGTATACTCTGTTTTTCTTTCGTTGTGAATATCAACTTAAAAGATAACCATTTGAGAACTTGTCATCTTGCCTTGCATGAGCGCAACTCCAGGCTCGTGCGGCATCATGCCCTCTGCGAGGACGATGATTCGGGTGATTCCGGGTCGGGGCGTGACACTTCGGCCCCTTCTTTTCTACTCCTTCCCGCCAACTAAATTCTTAAAGTTCAACGTTCAAATCGATGATGCTAACGGGATGTATGCTTGCCACTAAGATCAAGAGCTCGGGATAATATATCAACCTAAAAAAGTTAACTCTGAATCGATAGGTTCATACTAAGAAAGAGATAGACTATTTTTCACGTCATACAAAACATAACTATGAAAACCTTGGTGGCAGTACATCATGCCTCGGAGAATTTGGTGCCTACGGGATGCTAAATCAGAACGTACGGTTTCGGAGGAAAGGACCCTTGCGCGAGTAGGAATGATTATGTGATTTGATAATGGTTACGCTATGCAATTTACTTCATACATATATAACTGTTCATACATTCGCATGGTCAAAGACGACTTGTGCACAAGGTGAGCTTTCCTCGAGACGGTACCCGGGGCCCTGGGACCGAATCGGCCTAGGAGGAAATTATGGAAATCGTGCTTCGGCACGAGGGATTGCGAGACCTCCAGTTAGGATCGCTACCTGGACTGGAGGGCGCGTCGCAACGCTACGTAATCGTCCTTCTTGGTGTCGATATCACCAATGACCGCATATAGGATAGACTGCATGCTCATCTATTGTCTTGTGCAGGTGGTAAGTATCATGTATATTTTGTGCAGGAAAGGAGCACGGCCGTGGTAAGAATGCCTTTAAATGGGTTATGTTGTTATCGTTTAAAATGTGCCTTCGATATGAACTGAACTCATATAGTTCTAAATAGAAAGATCACTTCGTATGCCTGAATCCTTAATAAGCAGTGTCGGTTTAGACGAGTGGGTTCGTCCCATCCACTAGCAAGTGTGCTAACCCCCAACTCCCCAGGTAACGAGTGTGCTGCGGGAGCTCGAGACTAAGCTGGAGCTGAAGAACGGGAGGCGGCACGAAGCTCTCCTATTTTGAAGTATTTTGATGCCCAATTCAGACCGAAGGCTTTTGTTCAAATGTATAAAGGGGCATGAATGTATGGAACGCCGAGGATTATTTTAAGGCGAGCTTGTCGATAGCTTTCTTTTGTATTTCAAAGATGTAGCCGCAACGGCATATGCAATGTAAATATGACCTTGCACATATTTTGCAAGTTTATGAATGAAAAGCTAAGTTTCTTCCTATGCTATGTTTTCAACTCTCTGCACTGTTTAATTTCAACGCGTCGAGTCAAAAAATTTTTTCCAAGCGCACATCCTTGCCTTGTGCAAGTCTAATAAAGACTTGTACGGCATCACGTCCCGACCCGTGGGGATCGATTTATATCGAGTCAAGGCGATGGCGACCGATTCGGCGAGTCGGGGCGTGACAAGTTGGTATCAGAGCACGGTTCACACCTCGGACCTTCCAAAATGCTTTCTTTAGATGATGCCATTGCGATTTTTCAAAAACTATGCTTTTCGACATATGCGGCCTGAAATAATCGTTCCATACACATAAGCCCGTAGATATTTTGAGAATACTAACGGGTTTGCTCAATTTTGTAGGAATAACGGAAAGACTGGGTGTCCCCACATTGATTAGCACGGATAGCACCGAAGGTGCGACGCCTAGCGAATCTACCATGGAGCGACTACTACGCCTCATGGAACTCCAACAACGTCAGTCAGAGATGCAGCAACGACAGCTACAGGAACAGATCCAGGCCCAAGTCAGCGCCCAACAAAAGCAAATGGATGCCCTGACCAGGATCGTGAGCACCATAGCGAAGCAACAGAACTCGACGACCATCATGTCCGAGGAAGAAGTGCAAGCCGAAAAGACAAAACATGTGTCATCCTCCTCCCTGCTCAAGATGACCAAGTTTAAGAAAATGAACCCGCCGGACTTCAACGGTCGAGCAGAGCCTGACGAAGTCATGGGGTGGCTAGTGAAGATTGAGAGTCTGTTCACTCTCCTCAACATCAAGGGGTCCAAGAAAGTCGGGTGCGCAGCATTGCAGCTCAACTTGAGGGCCTACGACTGGTGGGAAAGCGAAGAAACAGGAACTCCAAGGGTCCAACCCCAGTGCCAAGATCTCGTGGGAGACATTCAAACGGGCCTTCCTCGAACAATACATCCCTCGTGCCCTTCATCGACAGAAGGAAGAGGAGTTCATGTCCTTGAAGCAAGGAAACTTGTCCGTTGAAGACTACGATGCGAAGTTCGCGAAGCTAGCGAAGTTTGCCGGGGCTTTTCTGCCGAACGCAGAGGCGTGGTGCTAGCGCTTCCAGCAAGGCCTGAATGAAGATTTGCGTTGGGACGTCATGAACTAGAGATGCCAGACGTACAGGAAATCATATAACGCCGCTCTTGATATGGAGCGGGTCTTCGGTCGAACGTCGCAGAAGGGCGGATCAAGCATCCGCAACAACTTCAACAAGCGTCCTAACGATGCGGGAGGATCTGGTGCGCCAAAGCGCCAGAACACGACCGAGTATCGGGGGCCTCACCCAGGCGTACGTTGCCATCGATGCGGCAAGATGGGACATCTGGCGGTCGACTGCTGAGGGGGATGCTTCAAGTGTGGCCAGCTAGGTCACAAGGCGGTAGATTGTCGAATGGGGAGGGCGAACCAACATCCACCAAGGGACGTCCAGAACCAGAACAGGGCGCCTCCCGTCCATGGCGCAAACGCGGTGCCCGTGAATCCACAAAATCGCCAAGGGACGCAAGGTCGAGTCTACGCACTAACGCGGGACGAAGCCTATGCGTCCGATACTGTCGTGACAGGTATACTACTCTATAAAAATATGCATGCTAGAGTATTGTTCGATTCGGATACAACGCATAGTTTCATATCGGCCGACTTTGTAAAAGAAAATGAATTACCTATGCAACTTTTAGATATGAATCTTAGCGTTAGCACTCCATCGGGAGTAGATATGCCTGCCACTCATATTTGTAGGGATGGTTACATATGCATCGGAGGGAGGAATCTATCCTTGGAAGTTATCGTCCTCGACGTCAAGGAGTACGATATAATCCTCGGCATGGATTGGTTGGGTGCATGCCACACAACGATCGAGTGCGCGGAGAAGAGAGTTGTGTTCCGCCTTCCGGGCGAAACCGAGTTCTCCTATTCGTGCGGAGCAGCATCAAAGTCGGCAATGGTGATATCGACGATTTCGGCAAGGCGTATGTTGCATTCCGGGTGCAGCGGATACCTAGCATCAGTTCGAGACACGAGAACGGAGATTGCAAGCACGGCCCAGACTGAAGTCATAGCAGAATTTCCTGATGTGTTCCCAGACGAGCTGCCAGGGATGCCGCCAGACCGAGAGATAGAATTCAGCATCGACACCTTCCCGGACACCCGACCGATATCTAAAGCACCCTATCGAATGGCGCCGGCAGAGCTGAAGGAACTAAAGGCACAACTACAAGAGTTACCAGATCGTAGATACATTCGCCCTAGTGTCTCCCCGTGGGATGCCCCAGTGTTGTTTATGAGAAAGAAGGATGGATCGATGCGGCTGTGCATCGATTATCGGGAACTCAACAAAGCCACGGTACGAAACAAGTACCCGTTGTCGAGAATAGATGATCTGTTTGACCAGCTACAAGGGGCGACGGTGTTTTCCAAGATTGATCTTCGCTTAGGCTACCATCAATTGAAGATCAAGTCCGAAGACGTGCCGAAGTCCGCCTTCCGAACCCGATATGGTCACTACGAATTTCTAGTCATGCCTTTTGGCTTGACCAACGCTCCTGCCGCGTTCATGGATCTAATGAACCGGGTGTTCCGACCGTTCATAGACAAATTTGTCGTTGTATTCATCGACGACATTCTCATATATTCAAAGAGCAAGGACGAGCACGTGGAACACTTGAAGACGGTGCTACAGACTCTGCGCGAACATCAACTCTACGCCAAGCTAAGCAAGTGCGAGTTCTGGATGAACAGCGTGACGTTCCTTGGGCACGTTGTCTCCGCTGAAGGCGTCACGGTGGACCCAAAGAAGATTAAAGCAATAGTCGAATGGAAGCGGCCTACCTCAGCAGGTGACATCCGAAGTTTCCTCGGCTTGGCAGGCTACTACCGTAGATTCGTAAAAGATTTTGCCAAAATTGCGTCGCCTCTGACTCGCCTCACCCAGAAGGGAGTCGCATTCGAGTGGAACGACGCCTGCGAATCGAGCTTCCAAGAGTTGAAGAAACGGCTCGTCTCAGTGCCGATCCTTGCACTTCCGGACGGGCCAGAAGGGTTTCAGATATTTAGCAATGCATCACGGACGGGTTTGGGATGCGTGCTTATGCAAAGGGATAAGGTGATTTTGTTTGCTTCGAGACAATTGAAGCAACACGAGAAAAATTATCCTACGCATGATCTTGAGTTAGCGGCTATTGTGTTCGCATTGAAGCTATGGCGACACTATCTTTATGGTGTAGCTTGCCGCATCTATACGGACCACAAGAGCCTCAAATACATCTTCACTCAACGGGACCTGAACTTACGGCAGCGGCGTTGGCTCGAACTCATCAAAGACTACGATCTGACTATCGAGTACACGCCGGGTAAGGGGAACGTTGTGGCAGACGTGCTGAGTAGAATGTTTGCTGGGTGCTTGTCTATCAACCGTAACATACAGCGAGACTTAGCGGAGATGGGTATCGAACTCCGAATCCGTTACCGTGGAGCACGATTGGCCCAATTGCACCTTGAGTCGAGCTTGCACAACAAAATAAAGACCGCACAGGAGGACGACCCATTCCTGAAGAAGATGCGCGAGCGGATTTCGACGGGAAAGGCGATCGACTTTGTGGTGGACGAGGGCGGAATGACGCGGATGAAGGGGAGGATATGCGTGCCGGACCATGCTGAACTTAGAAAGAAGATTCTGACGGAGGCCCATTATGCGAAGTACTCGTTGCACCCCGGAAGTACCAAAATGTATAAGGACCTACGCACGACCTTTTGGTGGCACGGCATGAAGAAAGACGTGGCGACATTTGTGTCACAGTGTATGGCCTGTCAACGGGTGAAGGCCGAGCATCAAAGACCAGGCAGGGAGCTACAGAACCTCGACATTCCAGTATGGAAATGGAATGACATCTCTATGGATTTCATCATGGGCCTTCCGAAGACGTCGCGGGGGAATAATGCGATTTGGGTCATTGTCGATCGTTTGACCAAATCTGCTCATTTTCTCGCTATTAAAGCATCATGGAGCGTCGATCGGTTAGCTCAGATTTATCTCGACGAGATCGTCAGACTGCACGGGGTACCGGCCACAATCATTTCGGACAGAGACGGACGATTCTTATCACGTTTCTGGACGAGTCTACAGGCGGCGCTGGGCACTAAGTTGAACCTTAGCTCCGCGTCCCACCCGCAAACCGATGGCCAGACAGAAAGAGTAAATCAGATCCTGGAGGATATGCTACGTCTGTGCGCGATAGATTTGAAGACTAGCTGGGACACGCACTTGCCGCTCGCGGAGTTCGCATACAACAACAGTTACCAATCGAGCATCCAGATGGCCCCCTACGAGGCACTTTACGGGAGGAAGTGCCGATCTCCGATTTGCTGGGACGAAGTCGGGGAGCGACAGGTGCTCGGGCCAGAACTAGTTGAACAAGCCGTCGAGAAGGTCCGCATGATTCGAGATAGGCTTCACATTGCTCAGAGTCGACAAAAGAGTTATGCAGATACTCGTCGACGATCGTTAGAGTTCTTGGTTGGGGACCATGTGTTTCTGAAGGTGACGTCGATGCGGGGCGTCATGCGATTCGGGGTAAAAGACAAGCTGAGTCCGAGATTCGTAGGGCCCTTCGAGATCCTCAAAAGAGTGGCGAGCGTTGCTTACCGGATCGCGCTACCTTCTGCCCTGGCCGAAGTGCACGACGTCTTCCATGTCTCCCAACTTCGGAAGTACGTACATGACCCAAGTCATGTGGTTAGTTTTGATTAGTTGGAGCTACGCGCCGATCTATCATACTCGGAGGAGCCCGTACGAATTTTGGACCGTAAGGAAAAGATCCTGCGGAGCCGATCGATGTCCTTGGTTCGCGTACTCTGGCGCAACCATTCCGTCGAGGAGTCGACGTGGGAGCTAGAGGCGGAGATGAGGGAGAAGTACCCTTCACTTTTCGCAGACGAAGGTCAGACCCTTGTTCTTAAGTTTCGGGACGAAACTTTTTCTTAGTGGTATATTATGTAGTGCCCCGCTCCCGTTGGGGCGAAGCACTATGTAATAGGCTCGTGCCAAGTCAGACATGGTCGGGAACATAGATGGCTAGTCTGACTCGGCGACGAGTTTGTATACAAAATCCATGGCATCAATAAAATCGATTTGGACGAGTGATATGAGTACCGTTCCAACTAATGGATCGACTACTGTTGGAATAAGTCCTAGATGCGGTAGGCGGCGTCTTGGCGAAGGAACTCTAAAGGGAGCGACGCAACCCGTCTGCCGTTGGTTTTATTGGTTTTCTTGGCTTTCTGAACGAATTGTTGCGTGGATTTAATAGTGTGCTTTCGCGTCGATTTCTGAATGCGTCTTTAGGAATTTCGAAGGAAGGATTGAAGGAAGGGTTCTAATTAGATGCTCGTGCCATTGCAGGAGTTCGTGTAACTGACGCTTGACCGTCGTGAAGCGTTCTCCTACTTTCGGCGCAATCTCCTTAGGTGGGTGGTTCTTCGGCCCCTTCTTTTCTACTCCTTCCCGCCAACTAAATTCTTAAAGTTCAACGTTCAAATCGATGATGCTAACGGGATGTATACTTGCCACTAAGATCAAGAGCTCGGGATAATATATCAACCTAGAAAAGTTAACTCTGAATCGATAGGTTCACACTAAGAAAGAGATAGACTATTTTTCACGTCATGCAAAACATAACTATGAAAACCTTGGTGGCGGTACATCATGCCTCGGAGAATTTGGTGCCTACGGGATGCTAAATCAGAACGTACGGTTTCGGAGGAAAGGACCCTTGCGCGAGTAGGAATGATTATGTGATTTGATAATGGTTACGCTATGCAATTTACTTCATACATATATAACTGTTCATACATTCGCATGGTCAAGGACGACTTGTGCACAAGGTGAGCTTTCCTCGAGACGGTACCCGGGGCCCTGGGACCGAATCGGCCTAGGAGGAAATTATGGAAATCGTGCTTCGGCGCGAGGCATTACGAGACCTCCAGTTAGGCTCGCTACCTGGACTGGAGGGCGCGTCGCAAGGCTACGTAATCATCCTTCTTGGTGTCGATATCACCAATGACCGCATATAGGATAGACTGCATGCTCATCTATTGTCTTGTGCAGGTGGTAAATATTATGTATATTTTGTGCAGGAAAGGAGCACGGCCGTGGTAAGAATGCCTTTAAATGGGTTATGTTGTTATCGTTTAAAATGTGCCTTCGATATGAACTGAACTCATATAGTTCTAAATAGAAAGATCACTTCGTATGCCTGAATCCTTAATAAGCAGTGTCGGTTTAGACGAGTGGGTTCGTCCCATCCACTAGCAAGTGTGCTAACCCCCAACTCCCCAGGTAACGAGCGTGCTGCGGGAGCTCGAGACTAAGCTGGAGCTGAAGAACGGGAGGCGGCACGAAGCTCTCCTATTTTGAAGTATTTTGATGCCCAATTCAGACCGAAGGCTTTTGTTCAAATGTATAAAGGGGCATGAATGTATGGAACGCCGAGGATTATTTCAAGGCGAGCTTGTCGATAGCTTTCTTTTGTATTTCAAAGATGTAGCCGCAACGGCATATGCAATGTAAATATGACCTTGCACATATTTTGTAAGTTTATGAATGAAAAGCTAAGTTTCTTCCTATGCTATGTTTTCAACTCTCTGCACTGTTTAATTTCAACGCGTCGAGTCAAAAAGAAATTTCCAAGCGCACATCCTTACCTTGTGCAAGTCTAATAAAGACTTGTACGACATCACGTCCCGACCCGTGGGGATCGATTTATATCGAGTCAAGGCGATGGCGACCGATTCGGCGAGTCGGGGCGTGACACACAGGGTTTCACAAAGAAATGTCGGGATTGCCGTAAACAGGAACGCTTGACTTCCTCATTTTGTTATCTACTGTATGGCATACTCTTGTCCCGTACTCCACGCTACTATACAAAATGAAGGGACTAGCCTAACTATTTTAGAGGGAAGCTTCTAACCTGTCAGTATGAGCACGTTATATGCATCGTATGTTCCCCCCTCACCCCGCAACTTCAATCCCTATATGCGCCTATTACACAAGTACTATCATTAAGGGAAGGAGATGCGCTTAAGGGCAAGAGATTGATTTAAATACTGTATTCGTAGACCAACGCTACACGCCTTACTGAAAGGCTCATCCCTTATTCTTGCTTAACCTCAGCACCTATCGCACTGATTGGATTGACGCCTATCCGGAGTGCTTACCGAAGCCCATATTCGTTAACTGCCAACCGTTTTCTTGCTTGGCTTATACCGTTACTCTTTGATTGGCTTGGCCTTAACTATACACAGATTTGATCTTTACCGACTCAATTAAGGTATTCGTGTTTGTTCTATTAGACAAAAAGGATCGTATTTTTTGCACTTCCTTCAAATAAGAGTTGTCCCTGTATGAAATTCTTCTGTTTCTCAGTATGATCTCTATCATCATCTCTTTTTCCTTTATAAATTCTCCTATTCCACCTAGGTCTATGAATTTCTCTATCAATTCCATTACCTTATCCTTACCCATGAGGGTCCAACATTTTCTCCTTAATTGACCTAGGAGTTGTTCCCGGGCATACTCCAAATCATGCACGAGCACAAGCGTAGGCACCTTAACTCGAGCATTCCAGTTGTTAACCAATAGTCTAACAAAGACAGGTCAATCATGCCACGCTCTTCCTCCCGGCACGGTCGCCTCACCTCACTGCGAAGTGGGCGACCTAACGGTTGCCTCGCCTCTTTCTTTGTTAGTGAGGCGACCGTGCCGGGAGGTGACCGTGAGGGAGGTAATTGTAGCAAGATTGTGCATCCGATTGCAGGTCCTTAGTCGAGGGTGCTCAAGATTCAATCCAGCCACAGGTTCCCCTACGGATACCTTGTTACGACTCGAAGACCCCACCATGGTATGCGCCAATAAGACCACCAAGCCGACTGAGAGGCGACTCCCCTCTTCGTTATATATACATGTCCGGCCGGGTAGTCAATTAGGGGTGCTAAACTGGGAAGGGGGGTCCTGGGAGGAAACCATTCCTCCTAGATAGTGGCATCGTCTAACTGATATATAACCGTATGGCAGTTAGAGAGAGTGTACCGAGTCCGACGAGCGGCTAAAGAGGGATTCACAGGGGTGACAGTACCAATATCCACTAATCGTTGTTTCCAGATACAGTTGCCGGTTGACATCTCTTCTAATTCGTCGATACGAAAAGGATTCACAAATAAAAGCGCTAATGCTACGACCATCCCATAAATTGTCAAAGCTTCCATAAAAGCTAGACTCAGCAATAAAGTACCTCATTTTACCTTCTGTAGATATCAGGTGCCCACATATATTGAGTCAAAAGAGAGATTGAGTGTCACTTTCCGTTCCCAGAATACGTATTTTTAATACATGTACTGCTTTAATATATTTATTTAATATTTATCATGTATTATTCTGTAATTAAACCCCTTTAATTTTATGTTAATTAATTTTCTAATTTTATTTCCGCATTTTATTTCCTGCTTTTATACTCTGCTTTAGCTATGCTTTGGGTTCGGCTTGGATTGGATTAAGTATGTTGGTTCATCCTGAACCGAAACAAACCCCCACCTACCACCACTCCTTCATTTAAAGCCTCATCCCCTTTCTCTCTTTCATTACTTCTTCTCATTTCTCTTCTTCTTCTTCCTCATAACTCCCCCACCAACCTAGGACTACGCAAGTGCCAACTTGCTTCTTGATGGATTTATTTTTGTTGTTCCATTGTCTTCCTCTCAAGATTCTTAGATACTTTAGTACTTAGCATTTTCGATTTCTATGGCTCATTTCATGTAGATCTAAGTTTAATATATTTTCAGAATTTTTAGGTTTTGATCTAGTAACTTTGTTATTTTTAAGTTTTGATGGTTCCATGTTGTAGAAAATTTGATTCTACCCAATTTTGACTATTGGAAGTCCTGATTTCGACTTATTTTGAGTAATTTATGGTCTTTTTGGTTCATGCGTTTTCATGGCCATTAGAGGCTGATTGGAGAAGATGAGCAGTACATGCTGTCCTGACGCATGCTGTTTGCTGGTAAAAAGCTGTTGTCATGCTGTTTGCTGGCGCATGCTGTCCTGGCACATGCTGTTTTCCGTGGCGCAAGCTGTTTGCTGGCAAAAAGCTGTTGCCATGTTGTTTGCTGGCGCATGCTGTCATGGCGCATGCTGTTTCTGGCGTATGATGTTTCCTGGCGCATGCTTTCCTGGCGCATGCTGTTTCCGGCGTATGCTGTTTCTGGCGCATGCTGTTTCCGGCGCATGCTGTTTCTGGCGCATACTGTTTCTGGCGCATGCTGTTTTCGGTTGCTTGTTTTTCTGGCGCGTGCTGTTTCTGGCGCATGCTGTTTCCGGCGCATGCTGTTTTCCGGCACATGCTGTTTCCGGCGCATGCTGTTTTCGGCGCATGCTGTTTTCTGACGCATGCTGTTTCTGGCACATGTTGTTTCTCGCGCATGCTATTTCTAGCGCATGTTGTTTCTGGCACAACTGTTTCTGGCGCATGCTGTTTCTGGCGTATGCTGTTTCTGGCACATGCTGTTTCTGGCGCATGCTATTTCTGGCGCATGCTGTTTCCTGGCACATGCTGCATGAACTTTTATAATTTCTCGGGCCTTTTGACTAGTTCTTGTTCGAATTAACATTGATTGATATTGATTGTGACCTTGACTAATAACTGATCATGCGTTCCTAGTTGGAACTAAGAGACTGGCTAGTCGTCTTATTGAATTGAATGAATGAGACACGTTCATATTAATTATGAACTATTGTAATCGATTGGCCGATCCCAAATATTGACATACAGGCATATGTAGGCTTCAATTTATTTATTTTTCTACAAAACAGCATATGTACTTTATGGTCAAGGCATGATTATTCCGTGGCTAGTTTTGATTGTTGCATTATGCTATGTAAGACCTACAACCTAACCGCACGGGTATCGTTGTAGAGATGTGCATATCGTACCCCGTACGAAAGTACTCATTCTGAATGACCATGATCTACGGCATGGGATTTCACTCAACATAGAGGCTATTAAGTTAAATAAAATGATGATTGCATGGAGAGAACGGATTTCGAGTTCTTATATGGCAGCCCTCTTTGGGACTATTAAGTGCCCGACAGGTCGGCTGGTTCACACGATACTGTAAACCTGCCACGGGCAGGGAGTGGTATCTGCTTATATATTATTGTACATTGTATATTAACGACGGACGTCCCGCTGGGACTCGTCTAAATACATGATTGGCACAATTGATTGATTGGGTAAACTAGCCTTGTTTGTGCATAGTAAGAACTGAGGAATCCTTTATTGCATATTTCCAGGATAACTTGGAACTCACAATAGCAAGCCGTAGAAGTTGAGTGCCGTTTAAATTGATTTGTTTGTGTACTGTACCTACTCTGTTACTTAACTGAGATGACCAGAATGTCAGGACATGACGGACCAATTTCTGTCCTTATTTGGTTGGGAGGTTGGTTCGAAG
The DNA here is from genome assembly GCA_029216955.1 of Iris pallida. Lineage (NCBI taxonomy): Eukaryota > Viridiplantae > Streptophyta > Magnoliopsida > Asparagales > Iridaceae > Iris > Iris pallida. The sequence continues at coordinate 25,272 of JANAVB010014456.1, forward strand.
TGTCGTGACGTTGTGTGAATCCCAGTAGCAAGCAGAGATCTATTATATATTCTCTTATTTACTGGTTTAATTCGTCATATCGTGCTTCCTTGCGGTACTTGCTATTAGAGGTCTAACCTCTCTGGTTTTGCATGGCCAGATTTAGAGCCGGTTCCCGAGGACTCAGCTTACTTCCACCTCCAAGATGGTCAATACTAGAGGGATGATCGCAGGAGGACTCGAGTGGGTTCCTTACTTCCCCGCTCGTTTTGTTACTTACTTATATTTTGCCGTTTGGCACCGACATGTTAGTCGGATTGTCTTGTACTTACTTTTAGATAATTGTAACTAAGTCAGGCTGCAGCTGATAACAATTGTGTATACCTTGCTTCGTCATCTGGCTAGTTTTGTAAAGCCAGATATCAAGAACATTTTGACTGAGCGTTTGGGACGCCTTATTGCTTTATCTTGCATGTTCTCTATTTCTGTTTCTTGTTTGAATGATTGAGACAATAGATGTGAAGTGATCACAGTGTGACCTTTATGTAGTATGCACCCCCTCGTCTTATTAGACAGCATTGATCGTATTATACGGTATTCATCTACCCGTAATACGTAGCTGGCTGAGTCATTCCCCCGCTCTCCAGTATTCTGGTTCTGGGGCGTGACATTGAGTCCGAGGGAGAGGGGTTTTCTTCGGGGCTCGAGAGATTGAATAGATAGGGCCCCACAAGTTGTTAATTCGCCGCTGGGGAATTCACACAAAAGGGAACGAAAGTTTTGTTCTAAATCGAGGTATAAACTCCTGAGTTTCTCATTTTTTCCATTTTTTTGTTTTTATTCATTTTAAATCCATGAAATCGGATAAATTAAATGAAAAACGAATGGAATCATAAAAATAATTTTTTTTTTTGACGCAACTGCTAGTTAGTCGCTAATTCGTTGCTACTTCAGTGCTAGGACATAATCAGAAATTCGAGTTGGAGTGAGTTAGGATGAGCTAGGTATAGACATACTCACAAAAAATACCGATATATATATATATATATATATATATATATATATATATATATATATATATATATATATATTATATATACACATGAAAAAAAAAAAACTTTTTTTGGGGTACTTAGGTCCGCCACTGCTTCAGTGATGAATTATATTTCGTCACAAGAACTGTAGCTATTTGATAATATATATTTTTTGTAGTGGATAACTAAGTGTTTGTTGTGATTAAAGATTTTTGTAGTGGATGACTTTCCTGTACGCAGCAACAACATTTGTTACTAATCTAGCTGGCCAATTTTCTCCTAGTACGTATCTGTCGGATTTGAGAACAAAGCTTGTTGGATTTGACCCGTAATTTATCAACTTCCATGCACACTTGTATGATGAAGCAGCCGAGCATGCAACTAAGGATGCCCACAAACTCTCCGGTGGTGTGATCATCAGGGACAGACTCCCATGGAAAGGCTGTCGGGTCGGTCTGACCAGTAAACCCACATGTAAACATTAGCTTGATCCCTACCAATGCCATGCATGATAATATGCTAACATGAACTAGCTTGATCCCTATCAATACATACCATGCATGGTGATGCTTGGGGTTTGGGATTGGTGGTGGGGGGATGGTGTTGGATCATGATGCCACTTCACATGCCATTGCACGCATAAATGATGCTCACTTCACCTGCAAAACAACACTTATCAGCACCTTCACATAATCATACTCGCACCCTGCCCTCCATTGCCATGCTTATGCA
>JANAVB010014457.1:0-25686 GCA_029216955.1 Iris pallida
TAATGTATATGTGTATGAATATATATGATGTAAATGCATCTTTGTATGTATATATAAAATATTATATTGTATCATATGTATAGAGGAAAAGCCTCCAGCCCAGGCATCCGACCCGCTCGAGCAGAACTAACCCGACCCCCCCTCTCTGAACAGAGCATATAAACGAAGGGACGAGGAGTTCATACAGAACACCGAAACCCTAACCGCTCGAACAACAGTGCGCCACCCACGGACCCCAGGCGATCCACCCCACGCGCGCGCCGCCCAGGGCCGCCGGCCGCCGGAGGGCGCGCGGATAGCAGCCGTGCGCAGGCGCTGTGATCGGCTCACGGAAAGAAGTCAGTAACAGTGGTGCGATCCCCCTTATTACAGGTACGATATCTCGCTCATCGCTCCTTTATTTCTCGATCCGATTGTTTCTTTGGACAGACAATATAACCAGGAGTATACCCCATTGACTAGATTTAAGCGTAGTCACATAACCCATCAGGGGATGGACACAAAGTTGTCGAAAAACCCACCGAAAATAGGGTATTAAAACAGTCGAAACCTTCATGTTTCTAGATGGATTCTGATCAACCAGTTAGGAATTTTAGAAAACTATTTGAAGAGACTTTTAGTCAACATATAGGTCTTCATCACCCTTTAAGGAATTCGAAATCATCGACTATGCGTCGAGAAATCGAATTCCAAAGTTTCCCAAAAACCTGTTTTCAAAACATTGAAATTGTTCCACACGACGTGCGTCACGCCAATCGGGACGACGTGGTCGCGAATCGAAAGCATCGAAAGCTGCGTAACGGTTTCATGGTCGTGTGGGCTTTGACGGAATTCAAATTGGTCGCGGTGTGCGCGACGAATTTGATGCGTATCCGTCGAAATTCTCCGTATCGTGCACTTTGAAAATTCTCCAATTACTTTGTGCACGCTCGTCAGATCGAGACGAAACTTGTGCCAACAGAACCGTATCATTTTTTGGTCCTGCATGCCAAGTTTGGTCCAAATCTGAGACAGTCGAATCGAACATCGTTTTGCGGGCCCCACGGTCCCACTCAATGGACGATTTTGTGCACGGCCCACCGGAATCAAACTTTGGACATACGGTTGGGTTCGTATCGAAAAACTGGATCCATAGACATGTATTTTGATGACTTTAGAGACCTTTGACTCTGACACATTTTTTGGTGCAAAGCGGGTCCAACGGCGGACATCGTTTTTGCCCGAAATTATCGTTTTGCCCCTGTGTCCAGAATTGGACTTAAGGACAGGCAATCCTAGCTGATTTGACCCTTCTGGACTTGTTGGTGATATTTGTTTTATCATCCGACAATGTTTGTAGATATTTTCTCTATGTGTCACCATTAGTTAGTCAAATCCTATTTTTTCCGTAATTCGGAATTAGTACAACCTCATAGTTTAAAACTTAGAGACTAGAGTTGATCCCCCTTTGACCAGGTTGACTATATAACCAAAAATTAACTATAGGTCAACCATTGACTTAGTTTGACCCGGATTGAACTAGAACTTGACTAGTTGACTTTAATTTTGACTGTAGTTGACCTAGTGGACTGGTTGTTTAGACTTGACCTAGAAGGACCTAGAACTGCCTAGAATGTACTGTAGATTACTTTTATTTCATGTTAGACTCTTTTGTGACTTGTGATTGCTCTAAATAGGACACTGTGACTCCAGTTGGACATCTATATTTATCAGCGGCTTGGATTACCAGGCGAGTACATTCTCTGATCTTTTCATGCTTCTTTGGATATGTACTCTTGTTATAGACTAGTATACTTGATGCTGACATGACGTTCACACGGATCGGTACCCTATGGATCTTTTCATGCGATGTTATCCCCTCGGATACATCGAGTATGTCATGTTTCATGTACTTTATCATGTTTATCATGTACTCCATGTATTCACTTTTATCCATGTGCACTCATGTGTTATTCATATACACTCATGACCATATGAGCTCCATGTATACAGTAGTGTTATCCATGTGCAATAACATAACATGCTTCGATCCTTGTGTATTGGTTGGGGCAGGGAGAGTGTAGTTGGTTATGTGATCATTATCCCCAGTAGTTATCCATGTGCATTCCATAGTTGTATCCATGTGCAACCCAAGCTGTTTACATAACCAATTCATGCTCTGATTCACATAGAAGGTTACATTCTTTATTTATATTTATATCTCAGTTATATCTTCTCTCCTGTTGATTTCTCTTTACAGCGTTTCATGTATAGTTTTCTATAGCTTGCTTTATATGTCCATTCCTGATATGAACTGTTGTGAGAGATATGTGCTCGTTCCTGTCCTGATTGGACCCGTTGATAAAATTTTACAGGTACTTGGAGTTCACAGTTAGCCTAGAGGACACTGGTAGAGCTTGGAGTATTTACCTAGAGGTTGTTCATTTCTGTATTGTTTGTCTTAGAGTTGTATTGGAAATCTTGTGGTTGTTTAATAGAACTGTTTTACTATCACTCCTGATTCTCTCTTGTGGATATATCTATTTCATCGTGCTGTTATCTATCTTTAGAGTTGTGATTGAGATAGTATCCTTATGTGTTTGTCCTCCGTCTGGAGAGTATAGCATATTATTTTAGATGTGATTATGACCTAGAACAGCGTTCTACCGCCGACACTGCGGCGTAGGCTGGACGTACCTACGTCTCGTGCCCTAACGCTAGGGTGCGGGTCGTGACAACACTTCAACTTATCTGTAGGGGCCCACTCTCCTTTTTATAAAAATAAAATCTTAGTATTAATTCTATCTTTATTCGTGTAGTGCATTGGTATATAGAATTGTTCTACACCTCTTTTGACTGCATCTATGGTTGTTCATTTCCAAGAGAAACAAAACAACCTGTGACAACTGTCCTGTGGTCACAAGCGCCTTTTATTAGGATATTTTCCGAAATAAACTCACGCCAACCGTTTCTTCGACCCCTTTATAAAAAGATGAGTTAAAGAATATTTTATGCATCCTCATTCTCATTCTTATCCTTTTTCTTCGAAAATAGCTATTTGCAAGATTTCATTCTCCAATGAGAGATTGATAATGACGATGCTTTCCAATGTCGTTCCTCTGTACGCCCGGTCATCAGACGTCGACTCAACCACTCTTAGAGCCGAACCATCTGATCTTGATGGTAAGTTTGATTCATAAAACAATCTTCTGCCTTTGAGCTTTTTGTTGAAAACAGATGCCTATCTTTAATAGATAAGGCACGCCTACTGAAAATGAGCACAAATCCTTGACAGATAAGGAGCGCATAAAACACAGGCGCAAAGCTTTGTTGAATAAGGTGCACATGAAACACTGGCGTAAAGCCTTGTAGATAAAGTGCACATGAAACACGAGAGCGTAAAGCCTTGTAGATAAGGTGCACATGAAACACGAGCGTAAAGCCGTGTAGATAAAGTGCACATAAAACACAGGCGTAAAACCTTGTTGAATAATGTGCACATGAAACACGGGCGTAAAGCCGTGTTGAATAAGGTGCGCCTGTTGAAGACAAAACAAGGTGCGTAAGCATTTGTTTTTAGTTTTAATTGGCTAGTATGCGTCTGATGATACTTTTGTTTAAAACAATTTTTCTCTGCTGTCTTCTGCAGAAGTTTGGCTGAAGAACTTTTCCAGAACCGGTATTGGCGACTTGGATGCTGTGAGGAGCATTCTTCTGACATCAACATCAGGGAGTTCATGCGCTTTTGACGAGCAAATCAGACACTCAGAACTCCTCGTGGGATAGAAGGGTCTTCTCAGTTGGTAGGAAGAGCCTTTATACACGAAGAGTTGGATGGTGGAGTCAACTCTAACCCGAGAAATTGGGTAGTATAGTTCCTTTCACGGCAGAACTAGGAATCGTATCCCAATGCTGGATACATTCCTATCTCTTCTGAAGGGCCGCCACTTCTCCACCAATTGTATTGGCAGCAACACGTGTTCGGGCTGCCATAATCTAGGATTCTCCTCTCGTCTGAGAGAGAGAGAAGAGTTAATTCTTATTGTTCTGGCCGCCATTGAGGCTCAGACAGCAAAAATTGACACCAACAACGAATCCGAAGAAAAAGATCCAAAGAAGTAATAGATCTCCATTAGGTTATCGTTGTCGTATGAAATAAAAATCCAAGATGTAATAGATTTCCATTATGATTTGTAAGAAAGTCTAAGATATGTAATAGACTTTTACGATGAGAATATGAGAATGGAAATGGCAATCCTGTGAGAGATACTCTTTTGAGATTTTTTCAATGTTCATGGTATTTTGACCAGTCAAAGTTTTTTTCTTATCAATGAAAACTTGATCTTAGCGTACAATTCTCAGAGAATAACTTGCATCTATCCAGAAGTAATATGGACATGATAGATAATGAAATCTTATTTCCTGTTTTTAGAGTATACAATACTATCAGAGGTAATATGGACATGATAGATCGTAACAACTCAAAGAAAATAGATTAATATCTATTCAGAGGCCAAATGGACATGATAGATAGGAAATACAAGCAGATTTAATATTATTCAGAGGTCATGAGAACATGATAAAAACAAATCTAATTTTTTAATCAACTGATAAGAGAGAAGATTAAAATTTCTCTCCAAAGAGACAAGTAATCAGCTTAACCAAACATTGGTAGCTGGAGAACAAGAAGACAGATGTCATAGAAGATATATGCCAATATTGATGAAAGAATGAATGAACCATCGTATCTTTCGGGAAAAAGTTCAATTCAATTCCACAATTAAATGGATGAATTTGATGTAGTGAATGGACAAGTCTTTTCGGAAATAAAAAGTTATCTTCAATTTTAAAGACCCGTTCATTAATAGATCGTCCTATAAATAGGTGAGAACTCTTTGCAACATTTCATTCTTATTTCCACTCCTCTATCGGAAATGTCTTCCAAGGATGTGCAGCAAAGAATGAAGTCTCCATGAAGGTTGAGGACGTCATTGAGACGCGTCCCGTTGAGCCAATTGTGTCAGGCCCAACCGAAATAGGCGAAAGTTCTTCTACACCCAAGCCACCACAAGACATCCTTACTTTCTTAGTTGAGCCAGGGAAAACTCCTGAAGAAGAGGCGCTGAGGATGGCTGCCTGCAATTTTTTGTGAACTCAGGCAACGATGCCTTTGATACATTGGCCGACTATGTATTTAATAAGGAAGGCAGTGGTCCTCGTCCTTAATCCTTTAATCAGAACAAAATAATAATAATAAAAAATTTATTTTCATTCTGTCTTTTTTTTATACAGTATTCTTAAGAAATTTTCCATTGAGCATCATGAGTAGATCTCCATTGGGCTTGGATAACCGATAGGCGCCATTGGAAAACACGGTCTCGATTACATAAGGACCTTTCCATTTTGCTTGGAATTTTCCTTTGCTTTTGTGAGTCATCACCATCGGTCTTCGAACAACTAATACCAGCTCGCCAACCTTGAATACCCTCTCTTAACTTTACGATTAAAAGTTCGAGATATACGGGCTTGATATAGCTCATATGCTGTTGTGCTTGAAGACGCTTCTCGTCCAATCAAGTTCTTGGAGTCGTAAGCGATCATTATTCTCTATAGTTAGCTCATTTACAATAGCTATTCGAAGAGATGGAACCTGGATTTCTAATGAAAGGAAAGTCTCATATCTATAAACCAGTGAGAATGGTATAAAACCAGTAGGAGTTCGAACTGTTGTTCGATAAGCCCATAAACATTCTCCAAGTTTCTCATTCCAATCGCGTTTATTAGAAGAAACAAATTTTTTGAGAAGTTTGATGATCATCTTGTTGAAAGCTTCGGCTAAATAATTAGCAGCTGGATTATAAGACATAGAAGCCAGATTTTGAATTCGATTCTTATCACAGAACGATAAAATGCCTGACTGGCAAATTGTGGTCCATTGTCATGAATTATCCGTCTAGGAATCCCGAAATGATAAATGACATGGTGTTTAATGAAGCTGATCACATTAGATGTCACTTCAGTAAGTGGAACCGCTTCTGCCCACTTAGAAAAGTAATGGTTATAGCCAATATAAACCAATGTCTTTAACAGAAGAAGGGTTAATCGGACCAATGATATCTACCCCAAGCTTCGAAGGGAGAGGCTGTAGGATGTAGAAATTCAGACGGTTGATGAATAAAATCAGCATGAATCTGACATGCTTTACACCTTCTGGCATAGTCTACGCAGCTGCTATCATGGAAGGCCAACAATACCCCATTCTTCGAATGCGATCTTGTAACTTCGGACCTGGTTGATGAGCACCACTATACTATCATGAGCCTCACGAAGTGTCTGCTTGGCTTCATTCTCGGAGATAGCACAACAAAAGTCCATCATATGAACGATAGTATAGCATATGTAAAGACGAATCATAATAGAATCGAAATGATCGTCTCTTAATTGATGCAGCTTCTTTTGGATCTTCAGGTAAAATCCCGTGGACCGCATAATCAATGAATGGACCTCTCCAATCCCTCTGCTGGAAACTTGAATCTATAGTAAAACTCTGTTCAATATACAGATTATTTTGACACAGAATAAGTCTCGGTCCAACAAAGTAATTGTATTTTGTCTTCGAATTGGAACAGCCAAGTCTGCAGCTAAGCTAGCAAGAGCATCAGCTTCCACATTCTGAGAACGTGGTACGAATTCGATGAAGAATCCTTTGAATGAAAGGACCAACTCGATTACCACTTGATGATAAGGGATGGGATCAGGATTTCTGACTTCATAAGTCCCTCTAACTTGATTGATAATCAGTTGAGAATCTCCATAAGTTTCTAGGAACTCAATATCCAATTGTTTTGCTACTTGGAGACCAATTAATAGAGCATTATATGCTACATTGTTGGAGCACGGCTCATTGAGAGAGTAGGCACGGTATATGACCATTTTATCAAGAGAAACTAAGACTATTCCTACCCCAGAGACAATATTACCTTTAGGTCCAAGCCGTGATGTTCCATCGAAATATAATTGCCAGATGTTATCCTTCAAAGTCATGTTGCAATCCACAACTTCATCTGGAATGTCTTCATATAACTTTGATGTTTCAGGTATAGGGTGAGCAGCTAAGAAATCAGCTAATACTTGACCCTTTACTGATTTTTGAGGTACATAGACCATGTCATAAGGAGTGAGCAACATCACCCAGGTAGCTAACCTGGAGTTAAGAAGGCTTGGTTTTCTCATCAATACTCGAATGGGATTTATTCTGGAGAAGACATGAATAGTTTGTCCTGTTACATAATGTCTTGTCTTTTGTACAACAAAAACCAAGGCCAGACATTCCTTTTCTACAGGAGTATACCTGTGTTCAGCTCCAATCATCATTCGGCTAAGATAATAAATTGCTTGTTCATGCCCCATATTACTTTTTTGTGCAAGAAGAGCACCAAGTGAATGATCCAAGGCTCGAACATATAGCAAAAATGGTCTTCCTACTACTGGAGGTACCAGAACAGGTGGACTTGTAAGGTATTACTTGATGTCATTGAAGGCTTTCTGACACGCTTCATCCCAAACAAATGATACACCCTTCTTTAATAAACGGGAGAAAGGTTGACATCTCCCAGAGAGATTAGATATAAATCTCCTGATATAGGCAATGCGACCCTGAAAGCCACAAAGTTCTTTCAGATTACGAGGAGGACGCATTTCAAGAATTGCTTTAACTTTATCAGGATCAATATGGATACCCTGAGAAGTAATGACAAATCCTAAAAATTTACCTCTGGAAACCCCTAAGAAAGGCTTAGTAGGATTCATTTTCAATTGATGTTGACGCATCAATTCAAATACTGTCTTTAAATCTTGAATGTGATCATCCTTTGATCGACTCTTAACAGCAATGTCATCTACGTAACATTCAACTGTCTTCCGTAGATGTTATTGAAAGATGTTGCTCATAGCCCGTTGATACGTGGCACCAGCATTTTTAAGACCAAACGACATAACTGTATAGCAGTAAACCCCAAGAGGTGTACGAAAGGCAGTATGTTTCTCATCTTCTGGATGCATCTTAATTTGATTGTATCCTGAGAATCCATCCATGAAAGACATGCGTTCAAAACCACATGTATTATCTATCATGACATCGATAATCGGAAGTAAAAATTTATCCTTTGGACAAGCTGCATTAAGATCTCAAAAATCTATGCAAACTCGGACTTTTCTGTTCTTTTTCATAACATGAACAATATTGGCAACCCAGTCCGGGTGTTGTTCTTCACGAACAAAGCCACATGTAATCAACTTTTTGACTTCTGCTTCAATTACATCCATCATATCTGGTCTAAAGCGTCGTTGTTGTTATTTTAAAGCTTGGCATTAGGAAGAATATTGAATTTATGAGTAGCAACTTTAGGGTCTAGACCTGGCATATCCTCATAACTCCATGCAAAGATGTCAATATGTTTTTGATCAGTTTTATCAACTCTTTCTTTCATCTTCAGAAAGGTTTTTACTGATGAATATTGGTTTGGGTGTAGTTCCATCTCCAACATCGATCTGGACAATCTTATCCTCTGTAGGTGGTTGTCGCTGTTCAAAACAAAGTTTCCATTGAGTGTCCATCTGTTGAGCCTAAGGATCATTCTCAAATGGTTCAGATTCACCATCGATTTGAACCATGTTGACTGAAAATATTTGCTCATATTCATCATAATAACCTCCTCTAACATATGAAGAGCGAGACATATCAGATTTGATGAATTGGACTTCTTCTGAATCTGATGATTGCGAAGAACTAGAAGAGAATTCTTCTTGTATATCGTCATTAAACATATGGAATGGGTCATATCCCAACCCATGACGAGTTTTCTGGTAAAATGGATCACCACATAATGGTAATCGTCTACCCTTGCCTTGTTGAGACCTTGTATAGTCTTCAAATCAAATCCCATATTCTGGATAATCGGATTCTTCCTTTATCTTTATCTTTCAGATCATCTGTCTGAACAACAGAGAGATTTTTAGCCAGTCCAAACACAATTTGGTGCTTTTTCTTATCAGACGGAATCACGAAATAAGATTCTTCGTGACGTCTATAAGTTACACAAGCCTGCGATGAAGCAACTGCAGGAAGAAGATAGGGAGAAGATGTTAAGAACTTTTGAGCATAAGGTCCAACATCGACACGAGGAGGAAAGGATTTTTCCTTATAGTCAATGTATAAAGTTTCTTCTATGTCTATGTTTCTTTATATTGATGATTTGATCATCAAAAGATAAAGTCATTCTTTCATAAACTTGACAGCCATATACTCAAAAAGAAAATCTTCATTGATATCAAGAAGTGCAGAATGATCAATATTTACATCATTTACAATTTGACTACTACGTTTCGAATTAATCACTAATGGACCATCATCCGTCTTCTGCGTAGATTTGCCAAAATTGACAATCAATGGTGGTTCTGGATCGTTCGTACAAGAAGTACGCCCTTTAACCTTAATCATAAAAGGTTGAACTTGGCTCTTAGCAGGAACATTCACTGATTCCTCAGATGAAGCTTGAGTTCTTCCTTTGACCTTGATTATCAGAGGTTGATTGTTGACAGGTTGGGATTGGATTCGTCCTTTGACTTTGATCTTTAAAGGTTGCTCTTTCGACGGATCTTCATTAATAGACTGATCTTCGATAGATGATCGGTCTTCAGCTATGTCTGATATCTTTTTCACATGCTCTTTTTTGTAAAGTCTTGAATCAGAAAAATAGGCTTCGACACCCTTGAAAGGATTGATATCAGCAAATTCAGTCTTCATAACCCCTTTGGAATCCACGTACTTGAAACATTGATGGAGAATTGAAGGCACGATGTTATGTTCATGTATCCACGGTCTCCCAAGAAGAATATTGTAGGATACGTCTGAGTTGATAACATAGAAGATTACCATAGTTCGAAGATCACCAATCTGAATCTTCAGACGAATCTTTTCCAGTGGTTTACTCTTGCCAGAGTTGAAACCAACTATCGTGGTACTAGTGTAAGTCAGATCACTAGTAGGAATCCTCAGTGGTCTTAGCATACTCTGAAGAATTATGCTAATTGAAGACCCAGGATCAATGTAAATCCTGTCAATTTCAGTGGATCCGATATACCTAGTGTAGCACAGAGGCCTGTCATGCTGGTTATGCTTCAACAGCATATCTTCTTGTGTAAAAGTGATGTTAGAAATTGCTTCCATCACACTATGACATTATGGACAAGATAAGGGTATATTATCAGGACTCTTGAGTTGAGCCAAGCATGAGTCTGCTTGTAGCAAAGCTTCATTTAAAGTCTTCCTGCTTTCATTAGAAAGAGAAGCAGCTCAAATATAGATAGTCTAGCCGGAGTATTGGCTAACTGGGCTAGAATATCAAATTTGTAGGGTTTCATCACCACCCCCTGACTGGAAGCAGACTTCAATGGGACGTCAAAGCGTACTGCTTTCTGTTTCCCCTTTTCAACCACAGATGGTTTAGCAGGAACAGGAGACGGTTGAATTGGTGGTGTTTCAACATTCTCTGCTTCTTTGGAGGATCCCTCATAATCTTTGTGGTACTCTTTCCCAGATCTTGTACCAGCAAAAGTCTTCTTCGGACTCAGGAGAAGGAAGTACCATATTATAGGATTTAGTCTTCCTTCCCTTAGCCTTCTTCTTGTGAGGATTGTTATGAGGAACTTTAGAACCCAATCCAACAGTAGATTTTTGATTTTGAATTTGCGAAGGAAGTCGTATTCCTTTATCATAATTCAAACCTTCTATTTTTTGAAAGTCATAACCCATCTTCTTTATGAGGAGGACAGATTGTTGACTGTACAATTAGGTAGACAGTGGACTTTCAATAGGTGGTTCAACAAAGGAAGAAGAAGAGATCTCCGCAACTACAGAAGAATGAGGAATAGAAGTCTCTGTAGCTACGGAAGGAGAAGGATTCGGGATATGAGGAAGAATTCCTGTAGGAGCTTTTTTATAAGCAGCAAAGACTTGTTGTTCCCTGTATAAGGGAACACGATTCATGGCTAACTACTACTGATGAATAAGCTTGAGCTTGGTAGTAGGAGTCAAACTTGGAGGACATATATATGTTCAATCGTCTCAGTCTATCTTCCAAAAGAATGCCATCCCATAGATGATCCAAATCATCAAGATCTTAAATAACATGAGAAATCATGTTGCAGGTTTTGACTTTCTTACCTTTCTTGGATTTTGAAGTTTTACCTTCATCTTCCATTTTAGGTACTAAATCAGGATGTACCCACATAATTTTACCATTCTTTAATGTGAGAGGCAATAATCCTTCAATTTCCTCCCTGGCAGGCGGGATATTCACAATCTTCATCATCGCCTTCAGAATTGGGACAATTCTATCTGGAATTTGTTGAGAAGAAAAATTTCCAAATTGAAGAGAAACCATATTGGTCGTGACCGTATGCTCATCGTTGGTTAAAGCGATGGCATTGGCATTAATCAGCTCTTGGATTTTCTTCTTTAGGACATAACTGATGGAACTGGGGATTCCCAGGACCCTTCCTTTGGTGTGCGTATTGATCGATAGAAAGTTAAACAGATCAAATACGTGTTCTAACCCTTCATAGACGGAAACTAGGGTTCACGAATTATACCTGCGGCAGAAAGGAGACAAGTAATTCCTGGCAATCTCGAGCGAACGACCCCAAGATCTTCTACACGTATTCCTTCCTCGAGTTGGACGTCGTATGGGCGACGATCTTCCAACCTTTTCTTCTCCTTGGCAGCACTCTCTTTCTCTCCTTACGTGAATCACGAATTTAGAGAAAATTTTAGATTTCTAATCAGTAATCTGACGGCCAGAGAATAGAGGATATATAGGCTACGGTAGGGACCATGGGAAGAAATTAGGGTTCGGCCTCCTAACGGATCTGGATATCCCGTGTTCAGTCCGAACACACAATCCAGGCCCATTAACAATAGCTCGGTCCACTAATGAGCTATTGTTGTACTACCTCCCTAATCCCAAATTATGTTTTGTGGGCTCCTTTTATTATATGCTCGTTTGGCTTCCCATGTTAAGATATCGTATGTCCGTCGATCAAATTAAGTTACTGACAACTATATTGATTCGACATCTTTTATCCTTAAGTAGTACCGCTCAACTTTATTTGTCATGTCGGATATAATCCACCTGCAGGGTTTATATGACAATCCTTTTGAACTCCTTAAGAGGACATCATCAACCCGATGTATCGGGACATGGATTCTATTTATAATCAACAGCCCATCATACATACAATGTTATTACCCAATTCATAGAGGTTGTTGATCCATAATGAATCTCACTTTTTTATGATTCAAAGTAATACATATTGCATATACATGTCCGTTATTATATCCGGATTAAGAGTACAAGCATCCATAATCACAGAGGTGTTGTTCTCTTATGTAGTCAGTACAAAGAGAACAACCTCAAGTGGTCATGTTCAATACACACAAAGTGTACTAGTGTAAACCTATAGTCAAGATAGACTAATACCAGATTGCACTACAACCTTTCCAATAGATTGTCCAAGTCCATCTAGGTTGTGAACTATTTATACTCCATAGGAAACTGATAATATGATCTTCTGTGTGACACCACACACCATATTATCTACAATATAGAATATCAGACATTTGTATTAACACTTGCAACAAATACAATATGCAAACATTTGCCCATATGATTCTCATTTAAAATTTAAGAAAATAAGGTTACTACAAAAGTGATGCTTTTAGTATATAACCCTAACAATAACATGCCTTGGTGGGATGATTTATGTATCTGTGATAGATACAATATTTGGGATTGTCAGTGAGATTCACCTCATTAGGCCACTTTGGCTCCGGGATCTGGAGTTTACCACTCTTCACCAGACATTAGAATATCCCTGGGATATCACTCTCGTTAAAAGGGTATTCTTCTTTTGGCTTAGAAGACTCCTGACTATTCGGCATCGTTTTGTTTTTGAAAAGATTAACCATAAGAGTGTCCTTTTCTTTTACATTACGATTGCCAGAATTATTATCAGGATTACCTTTCTTTTCTTGTCTTCTGAGGCAAAAATCATCCCATGTTCACGAGCCAACCTACCATTGGTCTCGATAGAAACTGCTGCTATAATAAACGAAGTCCAATCTGTGAATTGGGAACCTGTGAAGACAGCAATGGATGGTCACAGATTCATCTTGCATATATCAATTAACGCTGAATCTAGCATACCAGGAGGCATCTTTAGAGTAGCCTGTCGGAAACGTTCAATAAACGTCCGAGTATCTTCTTTCTCCTTTTGTTTGATTTCTATTAAGGAGGACATGTTCATGTCCATACCTCCTTCATAGAAGCGGGAAAGAAACATTGCCTTAAATTCGTCAAAAGACGAAATACAATTGTCGGGTAAACTACGATACCAGTCGTAAGATAAACTCGTCAAGCATCCGATGAACACTCGAGTGAGAAGAGCATCATTTTTCTGCAGATGTACAGTCATAATATCAAAATAATTGATATACTGACTAGGAGAAGCCCTTCCATCAAACAATACCATTGATTGTGGCTTGAATTTCGGTAGAAAGGGTACATCATTCCAATGAGGAGGATAAGGTTGCTTAATCCCTAACCTCTGGAGCTGATCCTTGTGCTTGAAAACTTCAAACTGTGCTTTGAGCTCAAGCACTGCTTGAATGGCTTCACTGGTTTGCTGAAGCACATTTGATTGAATGGTTGTTGGATGTACCGTAACCCCTACCGAAGATGGTACATCTTCTGGAATAATAGGATCTGGAGATGCAAAATTTTGGTTAACAGCAGGCTCTCGAATATTCAAAGGTATATCAGCCCCTTGACTATCTTGAGTTTGTGCTGCTACTTGTACCGGTGTTACTATTGCCGGTTGAGAAATTTGCTGAGCCGTTATTATCTGGTGCATGCTTTGCATCATAGTAAGCATGTCCTTTAATGATTGCTCAACGGCAGTGAGACGTTGTTCTGTATTTGTAGATGTCTCCGGTTCATCTCCAATAGCATAGGATTCAACCTCTCTTGAAGATATAGAAGGATTGGTATAGAGGTATGAATCGACACTATCCGTTTCGGACTCAAAAGATTGAGTACCCCCAGCTTCTGAATCAGAAGTCTGCAACTGTCTTTGCCTTCTTGATCGAGTATTTTGATATACTCCTTCAAAAGAATCAAGAAGTCTGTTGACTTGTTGTTGACCTAGAGTTTGGGACGTGTTTCGTCTAGGACGTCGTCTGTTGGTATGAGAGGCCATGTTGACTGACGCATATAAAAACTCATGTTCTTGGTCATCAGCTTGTTGCTGAGGCGCATTAAAACTTAACCGGTCAAAAACTGATCGTTTAGAAGCTGAACAACAACATTTAATTACAATCTGGTGACACTCACAATGGTGACTTTCTTGGGAGAGTGTCACATGAGATTGTCCATTTTTACGCTTTTGCATTAGCAATTCACGTAAATCAGAAGGAGTAGAGGGAATAGTCTTCTTTATTACATTTGGAGTAGAAAAACGTTTAGTCCCTTGTGTATAAAGAAGACTACTGACTGCATTCGCAGAACCAAACTGTACATTTTTACGCGCTTGGAGTTGCGTGCGTAAATCTTGAGATTTTTTAGCACGAAGGACTCCATTTCATTGCGTGTAATTTGTAGGTTTGGTACCTTGCGTACAGCAGTATAAGAAGGTTGTTGGTTGAAAACAGAAGTTTTACCAACTGTGTTTTTATGCTTCATGCGTGTAGGTACATTCACTTTAGATGCAGAAGCATCATTATGAATTTTATCTACACTGTCACAGACAGGAGATTTACCTTTACGCATAGAGCGCAAAACATGAGTATCTGCCACGTCATAGACGGAAGATTTTTCTTTACGCGTAGAACGTAAATTTTGTGTCTACCACGTCATAGACGGGAGATATATTTTTACACCCAGGAAGTAAAACCTGATTTTACGTGCAGGGCAAAACCTGATTTTTATGCCCAGAGCGTAACACTGGAGAGTCTGCTACGTTACAAACGGGAGATTTGTTTTTACGTGCATGGCGTATCACTGAAGTAGAGACTGCCTCATCACAGATGGGAGCCTTTACAACAGGAGTGGGAACAATTCCCTTGCCATCATAAGTAACAGAGAGATCAGAAGCTGTTTTGGATTTAGGAATCCAAACTTTTCGTGCTTTGAGATTTTTGAACATTGGAGCAGCGAGAACCACCCCTAGCTCAGAGCATCTCTTCATAAGCAGTCTGGTCGAAGCGTACAACCAGAGTCTTTGTCGATCCGATCGACACATCATCGTATTGAGCAATTGCCTTCTCGTCAGAGGAGAAGGTCGTCCCCAGCAGAGTCGTTATTTTGTTTCACTTAACCAAAGGCCTGAAAATTGGCTTTTGAAAATAAAACGAGAAAAAGTACAAATAGTACAAATTATTCTGGGAAGTATTGCTATGGAAGTCTGATCTGAAGGCAATCACTTTGTTCCTTGGACCATATGATGATGATGAAGATCACTGCTAGAAAATGAACAACCGGAAGAACTAAGTCACCGGAAAGGTATCGACACACTTGGGCACTGATGGCGAGGCCGAATTCTTTCATGCTTTGCTTCACTCTGTTCTGGAAGAAAGGTTGAAGAAGAATGCTCTGGAGAATCAAAATCTCTGAGTTCTAATCTCTCTGTCCTTTTTTTAACTCCTGTCTCTCTCCTTGCCCCTTTATATGAGTAAAATAAGTCTATTTATAGACTTGGCTTTTTGTGCGTAAAACTCAGCAAAAGTTCTGTCTTTACGCTAATAACTGCTACCTATGACTGAAGTCATCCTTTACACACGTTGACACATGTCCCAAAATTTCAATAAGAATATGATGCACGTACACACGTTCTTCGAGATGTGTGGCATGAAAACTACGTAGGCAAACCACGTTCTAAATTAGTCAGAAAGGATAGGGCGTAAAAACAACCCAAATATACCCTGAGCGTAAAGTAGTAGAAGTGTAAAATAGCCCTAAAATTGACTTCCTGCGTAAAGTGGTTGATAAAACAACCTTGAGCGTAAAGGTAGCCCAAATAAACTTTATGCACACGTCAACTTTGAGCGTAAAAGCTCATATAGTATTCATGCGTAAAAGAAGCCATCTTATGAGCGTAAAAGTAGCTCAGTCCACATACTAAGCGACAAATATTAATTTTTGTGTAAAATAAATTCCTTCGAGTCCTGTGTTATACGCCGTCTGTAGATCTTTATGTCAGACCCATTATTACTTTGCATTAAATGCATGATTTGACAACCTGTCCTTTGCGTAAGGTGGTTGGCGTGTCCCTGGCGTAAAACAGCTGGCTTAACCCTGGCGTAAAGTGGTTGGCCTGTTCTTGGCGTAAAAAGGGCTGACCTGTCTCTGACATAAAAATAGCTCATTTTTTGTTAAAAGCTCTTATCTCTTTGACTCAGTCTATGAAGCATTTTTTTACGCTCCTACAACAGTATCTGTGGGAACCAGCCGGCCTGTCGGGTACTAATAGTCCCAAAGAGGGCTGTCATGTAAGAACTCGGGAATCTATTCTCTCCATGCAATCATTATTTTATTTAACTTATTAGCCTCTAAGTTAAGTGAAATCCCATGTCGTGGATCATGGTCATTCAGAATGAGTACTTTCGTACGGGGTACGGTATGCACAACTCTACAATGATACCCGTGCGGTTAGGTTGTAGGTCTTACATAGTATAATGCGACAATCAAAACTAACCACGGAATAATCATGCCTTGACCATAAAGTCCACATGCTGCTTTTGTTGGAGATCAATAAATTGAAGCCTACACGTGCCTGTATGCCAATATTCGGGATCAGCTAATTGATTACAATAGTTCATAGTTAATATAAACGTGTCTCATTCATTCAATTCAATAAGACGACTAGCAGTCTCTTAGTTCCAACTAGGAACGCATGATCAATTATTAGTCAAGGTCACAATCAATGTCAATCAATGATAAGAATCAGTAAAAAGGCATTATAGGCTAGAGTTCATGCGGCAAGGGAACTATGAGGGCGCATAGGGTCAAGAAAAACATGAGCTTATGCGGCCAGGAAGCATAAGGGCTTATGCGGCTAAATGAACCCGGGTCATGCGGTATGCGGCTCAATGCCATGCGACCAGGGTGAAGACTGGACCTAGGCGGCTCAAGTTCCATGCGGCCCAAAGGAACTGGTCCTTATGCGGCTGGGTAATAGTCGGGTCTCATGCGGCAAGAGCAACATGCGCTAATGCGGCTGAGAAAGAAGAATCTCATGCGGCTGAAATAGTTCAGAATTAATGCGGCTAAAATTAAGTCATATGCGGCCAGATAAGACTCGGGTCCTTATGTGGCCAGGTTGTCAGAAGCTCATACGGCTGAGAAGCGTGGACTTATGCGGCTGAAAAAGAAGAGTCTCATGCGGCAAGAGCTCCATGCGGCTAGGGGACTGATCCTTATGCGGCGAGCAGCCGACCAAGCCCATGCGGCTGAAAAAGAAGAATCTCATGCGACTGAAAATAACAGCGCTCATGCGGCCAAGAGAGACTTGCCGCATGAAAACTCATGCGGTCAAGTATTGTTTTTCTTCTCCACTTCCAAGAATAGAACCATGGAAGCCTTTGTTTCCAAGCTCTCTAAATCCTTCATTTCAAGCCCAAATCTGGACTTCCATAGGTCAAAATAGGATAGAATGAAATTCTCTACAACATGGAACCATAAAAACTTGGAAATAAAAAGTTAGCTAGATCAAAACCTAAGAAATCTGAAAATGCATTAAACTTAGATCTACATGAAGTGAGCCATAGAAATTGAAAATGCTAAATACTAAAGGGACTTAAATTCAAGTAAGAAAGATGATGGAACAATAATACTGGGGTTCCATCATGAAGCAAGATGGCACTTGCCTATGCAGCTGGATAGGTGGGAAGAGTTATGAAGGATGAAGAAGAATAGTAATGGAGAAGATGTAAATGAAAGAAGAGAGAGAAGGATTTTGGGATTTTAAATGAAGAGGGGTGGTAGGTGGGTTCACGTTGAACCACCCAAGGCTGGGAAATAAACCAACTCAGGCCGAACCCAAAAATAAGGTAAAAGCAGAAAGTAAAATACAGAAAAATAGTTAGCATGAAATTAAAAGAATTTAAATATAGAACAATACATGAAATATTAAATAAATACATTTAAGCAGTACACGTATTAAAATATGTATTCTGGGAACGGGAAGTGACATCTACCCTCCTTAGAAAAATTTTATCCTCGAAATTTCAAATCCAAGCAGGATAAAAACATCGGAGCTAAACTAATCCAAGTATAAGAAATTTGAGTAAGCAATCATTCTACAATGCTAATAATAAGTAACATATCCATGTTGAACATTCTACGCCATCAAGCAACTCTACTCATAAGGTGACAAGCATGAGAAGTTGAGACAATCAAGGTATACAAAAAGAGATATACCTTGTGAGTCAAACAGGTGCGGGTACCGTGATCGGATATCATCCTCACGTTCCCACGTTGACCCTTAAAGAGTGATGACCCCAAGCAACCAGGACAAGGCTAATTGTTCGGTTCTTGAGTATCTTCTCTCTTCGGTCCAAAATAGACATAGGCAGTTCCTCGTAAGACATGTTGGTACCAACAACCAGTTCACAATGATCGAGGATATGGCTTGGGTCCGATGCATACCAACGTAATTGAGATACATAAAATACGTCATGCACCTCCCGTAACGAAGGTGGAAGTGATAAATGATAAGAAACATCGCCTATCCTATCAAGGATAATAAATGGGCCCATGTATCGCGGACTCAACTTCCCGCGAACGCCAAATCTAATGACCCACAGGTAGGTGAGATCCGCAAGAACACGTGGTCCCCAACAGAAAACTCTAGCGGTCTACGATGCTGGTCCGCCCAATGACAATGCCGATCTTGCGCAACGCGAAGTCGCTCTCTAATTTCCTTAACCACTTCAACTGTCTGAACAATCATTTCTGGGCCTAGCATCTTCCTCTCTCCGATATCATCCCATGCTAGTGGCGACCTACACTTCTTACCTTATAGAGCTTCAAATAGTGCTATCTGGATACTGGCTTGATAACCGTTGTTATATGAAAACTCAACTAAGTGCAGGTGGCTCTCCCAAGATCCTCCAAAATCTAGGGTGCAAGCTCGTAACATGTCTTCTAAGGTCTGAATTGGCATTTCTGATTGCCCGTCCATCTGTGGATGGTAAGTCGTACTAAATCTTAACTTAGTACCCAAATTGTGATGTAAACTCTTCCAAAAATGTGATACAAAGTGGGTGTCTCTATCTGACCCAATACTGACAGGGACTCCATGCTGCCTGACTATCTGCTGCATATATAATTCTGTTAACTTTTCTGTGGATTGCCCTACTCTGAAAGGAAGAAAATGTGTCACCTTTGTAAGCCGAACTACTATCACCCAAATATTATCTTCACCACTTGGTGATCTCGGTAAACCGGTCACAAAGTCCATTATGATGTGTTTCCATTTTCATTCTAGAATAGGAAGTGGTTGCAATAATCCAGCTGGCCTCTGCTGTTCTGTCTTCACTTGTTGATATATCAAGCAACGAGAAACGAATCTAGCTATCTCCCTCTTCATCCCGTTCCACCAGAAGTGCTGCTTGATATCTTGGTGCATCTTGGTCCCTCCAGGGTGTATAGAATACTAAGAACTGTGGGCTTCTTCCATAACCTCATGTCTGATATCTCTACTAGGCACACATAGACGTGATCCACACCTAAGTATACCATCTTCATGGATTTGTATCTCCTTTCTGGGTCCTGACTCACATTCTGTCTTGAGCTTCTGAATCCTTGGGTCCTATGCCTGAGCTGCCTTGATCCTGTCTACTAAGTCAGATTGAACTTGTAGACTTGCCAGAATTCTCATATCACTAGGAAGTACAACTTCAATGCCCATCTCATGAAGGTCTTCTAAGATGCTTCTGTGTTGTCAACATAAATGTGCCGCCTCTCCTGCTGAGAGCGTCTGCCACTATATTAGCCTTGCCTGGATGATACTGAAGCTCCACATCATAATCCTTGATCAATTCCAACCATCTTCTCTGCCTCATGTTCAATTCCTTTGAGTAAAGATGTACTTCAGACTTTTGTAGTCTGTGTACATGTCCATTCGATCACCATATAAGTAATGCCTCAATAGCTTCAAAGCGAATACTACTGCCGCCAACTACAAGTCATGAGTTGGATAGTTCTTTCATGGTCTCTAAGTTGTCTAGATGCATATGCTATCACCTTTCCATGCTGATGAGGACGCACCCAAGTCCTTTACCTGACGTATCACAATATACTGTAAAACATTCGACTCCAACTGGCAATGTAAGAATAGGCGCTGATATCAACTTCTGCTTCAAAGTCTAAAATGATGTCTTGTATTCTACCGACCAGACGAATGGCGCGTCCTTCCGTGTCAAGCGGGTCACGGGTGTTGAAAGCCTTGTAAAATCTGATACGAACCTTCTGTAATATCCTGCCAATCCCAAGAAACTCCGCACATCAACTACGGTCTTGGGTACAGGCCAACTTTCTACTGCTTCTACCTTCTTGGGATCCACTGCTACTCCAGCTCCTGATATGATGTGACCCAAAAATAAAATATGATCCGTCTAAAACTCACACTTGCTGAGCTTGGCATATAACTGGTTCTCTCTCAGAACCTGCAATACTTTTCTGAGGTGATCTTCATGCTCCTCCTCACTTGCTGAATATACGAGAATGTCGTCGAGGAACACAACGACAAACTGGTCTAAGTATGGAATAAAGATGCAGTTCATCAAATCTATGAATATTGCTGGAGCATTGATCAAACCAAACGGAATTACCAAAAATTCATAATACCCATATTTTGACCTGAATGCTATCTTGGGAATATCCTCCTCCCGAACCCTCACTTGATGATACCCAGAACGAAGATCTATCTTGAAGAAAACTCTAGCTCTGCTCAACTGATCAAACAAGTAGTCGATCCTGGGTAGTGGGTACTTGTTCTTTACTGTTGTCGCGTTAAGCTTCCTGTCGTCAATACACAATCTGGATGACCCATCCTTCTTCCTTACAAGTACCATGGTGCTGCCCATGGTGATATGCTAGCTTGGATGAACTTCTTTATTCAGTCATATATGTGCTAATATACCTTGGCCTGCTCTGAATACGTCATCCTGTAAACTCGATCTGATATCGGGTTAGTTCTAGGTACCAATTCTATGCTGAACTCAATATTCCTAACCGGTGGTAGACCGGGAAGTTCTTCAGGAAATACGTCTAGAAACTCTTCAACTACCTTCGGAACTGGAAATTGCTCCATTGCCGTTACTACTCCCTGCTCTTGTTGAGTTGCCACTGATCTGACTAAGGTGAAACACTTCATGCCTGGAATATCAAAAGATACACTCCCTCTACGATAATCTATTATCGCATGAATGTTTTTCAGCCAGTCCATGCCTAAGATAACGTTGAAATTTCCAACAGAAAATTCTATCAACCGGGCGGGTAAGGAATGCCCACAAACTACAACGCTACATGCTAGAATAACTCTACTAACTTCTACGAGCCCATTACCAGTGAGTATATTCAACCTCCCTGGCAATGCCTCGAACTCTATTCCTAGTCGTGTCGTAAATTATGCAGATATAAATGAGTATGATGCTCCCAAATCAAACAATGCTACTGCGGGATATGAGACAACGAGAATGTTACCTGCCACAACATCTCCAGATGCCAATGCCTCTTCCAAGGACAGAGTAAATGCCTGTCCTCGACCTCCTTGTTCGTTTCCCATGCTGCGGCCTAGCCTGGAGCTGCTGCTGGCCCTGCCTTGGTGATGCTGGGTAGTCTATGTTGTTGCTGCATCGGCGGTCCCTGTAGTGCTCCACTCCGTGAAGGCACTAGATAGACAGAAAGATCGGATTGCTGGCTCTACAACAGAAGACGATTGATCTGGGTGAGTGGACGAAGTCTCATTTGCTGATTCGCTTACGCCTAATAAGAATCAGAGTTTTTGATTGAATACTTTGCTAATAACTAGATAGTAATCATTGAGTATGCTTTAAGAGAATCCACATGTTGCCATGCTAAGAACAAGAAAAAAAATAATCTGCATGCTAATAAGAAGACTCGTTGCCTGCTAATGAGAACTGAATTAATACTTGTCATGCTTGATACGATAAGAGAAGACAAATGAATCGAATTGAATGCTTGATCATTGTATGCTGCTAAGTATTGCTTAAGAATTATAGACATGTACATACGGACTTGTACATGTTGACCTGAATAAAAGAAAGGCACGAATTGAACGTATCCTATATCTGCAAAGACATGAAAAGAACATGTCGTACATCTGATCACAAATCTGTCTCATCTGATAGAATCCTGCTAGAGCATGCATGTGGTCTAGGAAACTTGTTAACAAGGAAAACTTGTCTATCGGGTGGATCTGGGGGCGCCTGGACCACTCGGCCTAGGAGAGATTAGGGCCTCCATATGAAAATGGGAGTCAATCTGAGTTCTTAGCAACGAGCTGAACCCGAGAGAGTCACAGCGACTAATCATAGGTTTCCATGGACATCATATAGATAGGTATTGGTTGGTGCAGAGCTGAACCGGAGAGTCACAGCTGCCAATCGGTCTGCATGTGTCTATCATATGTTTTGCTAAGAGATAACGATGCAGAGAGGAACAGAAATAATATGGGTTTTATCTTGTTTATGTTAATCCTTGTCTTGTGCAGGGATGGACGGTCGGCTATGGTAAGAGTCACTGAAAAGTGATATACATGTGTTGCTTAAGTTCCTATATAAATGCTTGCAGAGATTTATCTGTTACCAAGAAGTGCTATGTTCCACTAAAGAAAAGATGTAATATCATGCTTGTAATCTGACCCTTAGAATGTCTTGAATCAAAGAAAAAGATATGATATCGTGCTTGTCATTGACCCTAATAGTTGATCGAACAAAAGAAATAATATGATTTCTTTGCTTATAATTGTCCCTAAGTTGCTTAAACAGAGAAATGATTTGCTCATGAAACACGCTGTGCACTGCACAAATGTATATCGTGCTTGAAGTGAATAGTTCCTCGTATGCTTGAATAAAATGAAACAAATGTTGGCTTTTCAAAGATGTGTTTCAAAAAGAATATAAACTGACTATGTATGCATGGAATGAACATAGGTAAAAGTAGCAAGATCACATCACAAGAAATATTTTCTCACTAAACGAATAGTGATCATTTCAGACAAATGTAGCTCTTTGTTCACAATCACCAGTATGTTGATATACTGACCCACCACTAGTCTGCATGTAGGTGCACTATGCATCGAGAAGGATAGTCCGAAGCGATAGCCCGAGCCTCATCCTCAGGAGCCAGAAATCATAAGAGATGCCAAGAAATGACATCTGTTACAAGAGTTGGTTTTGTATATAAAGGGATGTAATGTATGGGAACGAGATCATTGTAATTCTGTAAAGTTCTGAGAGAATGTAACATTGTATCAGAGAGAATCGAGAGCTTGTAATATGTTCAAGTGAAATCAATAAAGAGAAATGTTCTTGTTACCATTGTGTTCAATACATGTATTCTGAAAATATGTCCGCTGCTGCTTCAATTATCTGCAATATGTTCCACTGTATATTGTCAACCTTGTCTATCTTATCTTGCTTCAGGTCTTGGCCTTGTGCAAGCGCAACTTAGGCTTGCACGGCATCATGCCTTAGCGAGGACGAAAGGTCCCAAAGAGCCCAAATCGAAGACGAAAGGACTCTACGAGATCGGGGCGTGACAGTCCCTGCTGCCGAAACATCTGAGCATGTGTCATGAACGGGCGCTGTGCCAACGGTCTTACTTCCACCGCTGGTCCTCGATACTGGCCTACCCCTGGTGCTGGCAGAGCAAGAAATTGCTGTACTGGTCCTCATGACCTCGAATTTATTGGACAGGTAGTAACCGATGATCTGGACTTCCATATATTAAATACTGCCGTTCAATGTCCGACACACATCTCTACTGTGCCCTACCTTCCTACAATAAGTGCAGCCCGCTGGGGGTTGCTGGTTCTTTCTGATGCTGCTGCTGCTGCTGGTGGTGGTGCAGGCCCTCGTATTGCCACATCGTGAATGCGAATGCCAAGGGACGGTGCTATTGTTCGGGGCGCTACTTCCCCTCCTCTAATCTGACTGTGGGATCTCTTCTAACCTCCAGTCCTTGTCGTGATCCTTTGAATCGTGATCTCATGCCTCCGGGTTGCCATCAATACTTCGTTGAAAGTCTGGTAGTTGTGCCCCTCATCAATTGCAAGAGCTCAAGATAAAACCCTTGCTGAAATCTCATAGCCTCTGGCTCTTGTTGCTACCATCTCTGGGGCGAACCTACTAAATCTGCAGAACTCCGCTGCATAACCATCTACTGTCTTGCCAGCTTGCTTGAGGCTGATAAACTTTTGTTGTAGCTCAAAGCATCACAACTCCATAGTACTTCGTCTTGAATCTTGCAAAAAATTGTCCTAAGTAACAGAATGTCTGAGCTACTTTCGCTGATCCCACCAATCACGTACGAGATCCTGAAGTAACAAATTCACTTGATCCGGTTCTTCTGCCGGTACTAGCGTCGTCAAAATAGCCTCATATTCTTAAGCCATGCATCTGCTGAGATGGCATCTTCCGTGCCCTCAAAAACGACAGGGGTTGAACTTGCAAAATCTAGTTGATGCTCCTGAATCTGGCCTCGCCCCTCTCTCCAAAGTCGTCTGCAATCCTTGGTTGAGTAGTACGTTGTCCTGCAACTGAGCGTGCATGCGCTACTGGGCTAACATCTGATGTTGCTGAGTAGCCATCATCCCTCTCATGATCTCCAGAAGGGCCGGTATATCCATTCCACAGGGGTAGGTGGAACTATTGGCGGCGTTGGAACCTCCGGATACACGGCCCAGCTGCTAGTTCCACTATCACTTTTTTAGATAATCATAGGGTAGTACGGCCTTGTTGCAACACATGGTCAGGTTGCCCTGTGCACTTATTGTTGTGTCTAGTTTTGACAGGTGCGGACGAGGTGCCCCTAAGAAAAGGGAGAGAAAAGAGCAATCAAACGACGGACATGAAGGATCATTGAAGTCGAAGGATACCGGAATGTCAAGCTAGAGTCGAGAGTAGCGAATCATGAGATCAAGGGAAACCATGTGATTGAGACATCCTATAAATTAAAACACCCAAGTCTGAAATCAGACGTGTATGGGCCACCCACTAAAACCTTGTCACTCCCCAGAACCGAAACTGGAGAGCGGAGAAATGACTCAGCCAGCTACGTATTACGGGTAGATGAATACCGTATAATACGATCAATTATGTCTAAAAGACGAGGGGGAGCATATTACATGAAAGTCTCACTATGGTCATCACATTATGTCTCAAATTCAAACAAGAAACAAAAATAAAGAACATATAAGAAAGCAGTAAGCGTCCCAAACGCTCAGTCAAACTGTTCTTGAGTATGGCTTTACAATACATAGCCAGATGATGTAGCAAAGTATACATAATTGTTTATCAGCGGAGCCTAATTTTAGTTACAATTATGCGAAAGTAATTACAAGACA
>JANAVB010014458.1:0-25554 GCA_029216955.1 Iris pallida
ATATCTGATGCAGATCTCAATCTGGAACCTTAAGTTCTACTCAAGAGTTAGTATCAATTGATTCTGGTTCTCGCATGAAAACTTAATGCTAACATCTGGCTAGAATTCAATAGATAAAGTTGTCAAAACTTGTGATAGTCTTGATAAAAACCCTTCTTTCGTCGGTATACACACTACTCTTTGATCTGGATATTTATCACCAGTTGTTCTTAGAAAAGTCAAGTATTGTAAAAGGTCAAGTGTTGTAAATGATTCATTGAAATATGTCCTAATGTAGCTCTTTTCTTACTTTCAGGACCTAGGGAGCTTACTGGTGCAGTCGATCTTATAAGCCATTACAAGTTGGCACCTCACCATGAGTTTTTTTGCAGAAGGGCCCTGCCTTTGTCCATTTCGGACACCCATTACCTTCACAATGTTGTTGGAGAGACAGAAATCCGGAAGGGAGAAGGAATGGAGCTGGATCAACTTTTTCAGAATGCTTCATACTTGAGGAACACAACTGCTCATATTCACCCATTTGAGCTGGACACCCTTGGGCAAGCTTTTCAGCTGCGAGAAACAGCTCCTATTGATTTGCCATCTGTATGAAATGTGACATTCAATTACTTTCATAGACTTCACGCCACAACTTGTGTAACAAGCATCTCTATTTATCTGGTATAATACAGTCTGAAAAAGGGATACCTACTATTTCTGGGAAATCAAAAAGTGACTCCAAAGACAAGGAGCGGAAACATAAAAAGCACAAGGACAGAGACAAGGAAAAAGACAAAGAGCATAAGAAGCACAAACACCACCACAAAGATCGGAGTAAAGATAAGGATAAAGAGAAGAAGGAAGGCGACCACTCAAAGGTGCGTCATGATAAGCCATGTTGTTCAGTTGTTTTTTATTTCCTTTCCTGCCAATGCTTCGCTTTTTCATCATTTTATTTCCAATTCAAATTATTGGCATTGCTAGAAAAGGAAGCATGGAGGTAATGAAGATCCCACAGATGTTCACAAGCACAAGAAAAGTAAGGTAGCATATAAAATTATCTTTTTTAAGAGTGGTTTCTCTGTTGGAAGATTATTAATGCAGACACCTCTTTTTGTTCAACTCAAACATGTAAACAACTTCTGTCAATGTTATTTCCAGCATAAAAGTTCGAAGGCTGATGAGATGGGAGGATAAGACTTGCAAGCAACTAGCTTTGTTTCTGGTCTTTCATTATCATATCCTCAAAATTGGTGGTATTCAAATTTATACGAAGGTTTGTCCCGTCTTGGAGGAAAAGTCTTCGAGGTATGTGTTATTCTGACGACACAGATTTCACATGCATACTGCGTAGTAATGGATACTTATATGGTAGGGGCAAATGGTGAAGATATTTTTTTTTTGGTTTCCCAGTTATCTAGGATTTCTAGATTATAAGCTTTAAGATCAATAAGAAAAGAGAAAAGAAGAGAATAAGAGAGAAGAAAAATAGGATCTAAATTAGAAGTGAATCATAGATGTGTAGTCTACCTCGAAGATAACTTTTCACTCATAATTTAGCTCATAGGCAACTGCAACAGAAATCACTGTGTTAACCTCTTTAGCAACTGAAATGGAATGAGAAACTACATATGAATTTCTTAGGTATCATAGTCATTATGTGAACCATGTCTCGTGGTTAAAATTGGTTTCATATTTTTGTCTTTAGGTCTACTTCTGGGTTCCGTTACATAGCAAGCAAGTGTTTGAGCTATAAAAAGTAGTTGAAAATATGCCTGAGAAACATTTCTATTGAGAAGCTTGGTTGTGAAACAAAAGTGTGGTTTCTTGTCTTATAATCTATAAGTTCTTATTTCTAGTTCATCCATTTTCTATATTGCACGGAGACTTCAACGGAGGTGCCATACCGTATTCCATCGTATTGACTACTTCTGATACATCAAGAACATATCAGATGCACTTACATATCCTACATTTTAAAATAATATAAGGCTTATCTATGAGTTAAAGGAGAGTAGAATTATCATGTCCTTCTCTCTTTCTTTTACTCCCCCACTAACCTTTCTTATTGAACTTGTTGTAGTCTAGAAATTGCAGATTATATCAAGTTTTCAACTCAACATCGTACCATAGTTTGTGAATTATGTTGATAATCATAGTGAGTACCATAGATATCTAGGGGCCTGTTATTTTAAAGGGTGAAATTTGGTACGTCCCCCTAAGTATCTGGCTATCCAAAAAACCTTCCAACTTTTAATTCTTCCCAACCCCAAAATACCAATACAACCATATAATGTCCACTTTAATGCATACAATATGTATAATAATGTTGAATTCAGGGTAAAAGGCTTAAATGTTCTACCATAAGTGACAAATTTGTTTTGAAAGAGGTTGGCAGTTAGCACTGTAATAAATAGGTATTTTTAAACAATCCCAAACTTTTCCTAATTTACAAACCCCTCCCCCAACTTCCCCTTTTTTTTTAGCATGAACAACGTTAGCATCGGCTGACGTCTGGACCCTCTTTGGACCCATTAGTTAATTATTTTTTTTCCTTGATTTGCTTGTCGAACTCGGTTTTTGACACCAATCGCATTACATAACCCCGTTTTCAATGGGATTCATGTCCAGTCTTGATTTTTTTCCCTCCAATTTATCTTGATATGATCTATTTTTACTTGCAATTCAATTAAAATTTGGATCTCTTCTTTGCTTCGGTTTGCGTGCAATCCGATTTCGTGTGTCGTTTGCGCTATCGAGCTCTGAACAAGACTTCTCTGTGTAGACCGATAAATCCGTCTGCAATCCCCAATTCACCAATATCACAAGTTAACAATCAATATCACAAGTCACTTATGCTAATCACACGTTAGGTACCAATATCATAAGTTGGGTACCAAGGTCACAAGTTAGATACATGTATCACATTGAGGTACCAATATTACAGGTTAGGTACACATATCACAAATTAAGTACCAAAATCGCAAGTTACATATGCCAATCACAAGTTAGGTACCAATATCACAAGTTGCTTAAGCTGATTAAAAGTTATATACCAATATTACAAGTTAGATACATATATCACAAGTCACACTGATCACAAGGTAGGTACCAATTTTACAAGGTAGATACAAATATCAAAGTTATTTAACCTGTATTGTTGGTATCTAAAAATGCTAAAGGCAAGTAGTTCCATAATTTTAGACGATGTCGGATCACGAAACGAAGGTTGCAGGCAAAATTATCGGTGTTAGACGAGTCCATAGACACAACAAAGCCTCGTTCGTGCCTCGGTGGTGCAAACGACATGCGAATAATATCATGCAAATCGAGGAAAAAAACGAAGACAAAAATTTCACCGAAATGAAATTAAAAATAAATCATATCAAGATAAGCAGAAGAATTTGCAAACTATAGGCGTGAACTGCGTTGAAAATAGAGTTCGGGAGCACGATCGACGTTAAATAAGAGTCAAGCAAGCAAATCAAGGAGACAATAACATATTACTGGCCCAAAGGGGGACCACATGTCAGCCGTTGCTAACATTGTTCCCATTGGGGGGCTTTCTTAAGAGCTGCTAATGCATATGATCTCTTATTACTTTTGTAGGGGGCAAAATAGAAAAATAAGATGATAGAAAAGGGGGG
This sequence comes from Iris pallida, assembly GCA_029216955.1. NCBI lineage: Eukaryota > Viridiplantae > Streptophyta > Magnoliopsida > Asparagales > Iridaceae > Iris > Iris pallida. The sequence goes on from JANAVB010014458.1 coordinate 3,627, forward strand.
CCACCGGGTTTCAATACGTGTCCAAGGAGAGTTTTTAAAATATTTCCTTTGTCCTGCATATAAGGGCATTATGGTTCTATTACAACTATCGAGAGTATATGAGTGTTGTTTACAGATATAGGGAGTATGAGTGTATTGGGGATTTATCGTCCAGGAAAAAATAAAAGTTGAAGGGTTTTCTAGACAGCGCCAGAATACTAGGGGGCTGCACCAAATTTCCCCTATTTTAAATTTTGTTCATTATCAATCAAGAAAGATATGATTTTTGTTAGTGTTACAAAATGAATGGTTGGCAGCAAAGCTGAATGGAAGAAAATGATTCAAACAGTTGACCCAAATGTTTTTGGATAAAGGCGTCGCCGTTCATCATTGTACAGATAAAAGAATCAGGCCCTTGTCATCCCAATCATTTCCGTTCGGATCCTTACGTGTACAGATAAAAGAATTTGGAGCACATGCCCCTCCTCTTTACCTAGATATTGTGTTAAGCTAGCTTTTTGCGGCTTTGCCAATTCTTTTAGCCGCAACTCTTTTGAATTATTTATTCTTACTTTGATCAACAATATAAGATCTTTTTTCTTCCTCTCTGCATATATTTATTCTTGTTGTCATATTTCTTGATTGAAAATGGGTTGAAAAAGTAATTCCAGAATAGTTTGAAATCCTTAAAATGAATTGTGCTAACGCAAATCAAATGAAGCTTAAGTACCAGTTAAAAGTGAAAGCTTTATGGATTTCACATTTATGGTTTTAAAAATGAAATAAATCAAATGTACACGGGTGCTATAGAAAGAGCAGATGTTGAAGTAATCAATGACCAACTTAAGTATGTAACTCATACGATAAATGTCATTATTTTAGAGAACTAAGTTGACACAGGTAATAAGAACATTATAAACTAGCAGATTCATGAAACAAAAGGGGCTAGTTTCTTCAAGGGAAACATTAAAGGTAAACTAAGAACTTGTGCTGTGTATGACAGCTACTATCGTGGAAGAATGAGCCAACAGTTGCTTTAATTTAACTACTCTTGGCAACCAATGGTTGAGACCTTTGGTAGGGGAAGGGGATGTCTTGGTTCCGAAATACAAGTTCAAAGCATATTGAACAGATTTCCGAATAATGGAGGGAATCACTCTCAAAAGAGAGCTTTTATTCCATGAGGTCAGCAAGAATAAGTTACCTGATTATCCTCCCCAACAATGGTTTCTCACTTGACAGGCTGACAGTGGAGGGAATCCCTCCCAAAAGAGAGCCCTTATTCCATGAGGTCAGCGAGAACAAGTCCTAGATTATCCTACTGAACAATGATTTCTCACTTGACTGGATGACACACAATGGGATTTCTTGCATAACCTGTCGGCAGCCCCAATCAAGTGCGCCCCAATCAAGTGCCAAGGATAGTAGAAAACTGTAGGCTTCAGCTCTATCACCAATCACCATTTCTATCTGTGATAATCATTAGTACCTCCTGTGCATGAATCTTTCTATTATAGCACCCAGTCAAGGCTAGGGGTTCTGACAAGATAGCCTCTTGAATTCAAATCCTCGTGGTATTCCATTGCATCCTCTCTTCAAGTGGAGTTGATAGGAGAGTAAAAGAAAGTTGATATTATTGTGAAAGAAGTTACTAAACCAGACTTGTACGCAGACCATCAAGGAATTGGATCACCTCTTTCTCTCTTTTAGTTGATAGAATAGTGAAACTAAGATGATAGTTCATTGTTAGAAAGAACAGTACTAAAAGAGGATGCATAAGTTCCACAATATAGCACTACCAAAAATTCAAAACTAAAAAAGGATTTATAAGTTACCAATTATTGTTGAAATAATGTCTTTTGAAAAAAAAATCAAATCTTAAACTCTAAAGGCTTTTAACAAAAAATAACTAACGTACCTGTCTTCGTCCTTTTAAAAGCTTGACTATAAGTCAAAGTATACAACTTTCCCTGGCGACGAGAGCTCCTTTTCGCGATGACGGGGGCACGTTTTTCTGCCAACATGTGTTTCCCATAACATGACAATAATTTTAAAAGATGACAGAATTTTTGGGGAAAAAGTTAGAGAATTTTTAATATTCGTTCATCAAAGTAACTAGAAATTAAGGATTACTTACATTGACATAATAAAAATCATCATGCGAATGATCTCTCTGTAACTTTGAACTGAACTTTATGAATTCTAATAAACATTAAGATATCTATAAATTTTGATAACAATTATTAGTAAATATAAAAAATTTATTAGCACACGCTCCGATCACGCTTCCAACTTTAGACTCTTCCCAAGTAGTCGTGCTCCTCCGCTTCTGCCTATGCTCTCGCTTCTGGCTTTTAAGGTTTGCTATCTCCATCATAATGACAATTTGTTAATCCAATAGCATGTGTAATGACAATGTATAAATCTAGTTGGATGGTGCAAAGGCTAGTCAGGTTGGGATCATTTTTGCAGTGGTCAATATGAACATTTTTCGGTGGATCTTGCGGTGGTTTACTGGCATCAAGTATTGTTAACTTTATATTTGGCAAAGCATTTTGCCAATACCTACATCATGATATTTCTTAAAATCCTTGCTAACTTCAACAAGTGTTGTGCGTATTATTATTAAAATTAATAATCATGGACGATCATCAGTTTATAGTTTAATCGAGTATAGTCTCCTTGTGTTATCCAAAATAAGAAAAAGAAAAGACCTTTTTAATATCAATCACAGTTTCATGCTCAAGTTGAATTTTTGTGTTTGAACAGTGCAGGGTTCAAAAGGGCAGAGCATCCTATCCAGAGGCAGCCACGAGGAAGGAGATCTCACTGTGTTAACCATGTCAAAGTTGCAGCAATGGTTTCAGTTCAGATTGGCCAATTATTCAACTTCTGATTTATGTGTACGGTTACTGTGTTGACGTCTAATTGGCACTCTCGGCTCTTTTGCGCCCCCATATATCAACATGGGGGTTAGGTGTCTTTTGATTAAATCATATAGCAGACAGTTTTGCGAATGAGTTTATACAATTTTGAAAAAACATCGTGTTATAAAAAATGATTGCACTGGACAGAGGAGGACTGAGTACTTGTATAATGTTTAATTTTAAATGTGAACATTCGACGTGCCTCTCTAGATATGTAATGAGCAAATGTTCTATTTGTAAATACGCTTGTTCTTCTCCTCTCTTCTTAGTTTCTTTTGGTACTTATTGTTTCTTGTTGTGCATGAAGTAAGAGAGCCCCGACCCGATTTGGTTTGACCTTAACTTGATCATGATCCAAGCTCAACCGGAGAGAAGAAATCTTACCCTTCTATTTCTTGCATTTGCAGGGACGTGAGATTTAGTGATAACTATTTTGGGACGTAGTTTTGATCTTGTGGCTCGCTTTGAAGGTGCTGATTGTGATGGGTTCTCCTCTCTACCAATTCTGTAGACGAACTGTTGGTTTGCAACAAAATCTATGCTGGTGTATTTCTGTTAATCTTTGTGCTATCACTAGTGTTGCATACGAGGAATTGCTAACAAAAAGTCTCGAGAACAATGCTAAATTACTTCCGAAGAGATTAAGTTCTTTTGCTGTTAGGTTCTTAATAGTATAGCAGTCAGCAACCCTCTTCTTTTCTTCTAGTTGACCCCTCTCCGAAAGTATAAAAAGCTGGAGGAGAATTGCAACTATATACGCTCCAACACGAATTCAAGTTTAGAAACTCGCACAAACTATTTGGTCTTCATTCTTTGCAAGTACGAACACTAAAGAACAAAATGCTTCAACATTTCAAAGTAGACTCAAATGCACAATACTAAACTAGTCAAACATTTCCAAAGAAGAAATTGCTACATATATTTGAAAGGGGGCCACCACACTACGAAAACACAAGGAGAAGCGGTCATCAAACTAAAAACCCCACCATGGGTCCCTATTGTATGTATGAATTTTCTCACTACATTCTTCATGTATTGTACAGTGAGTTGTTACAATTACTGCAAAGATTTCCCATTACAGTTACACTGACCATCTGGTTCTGGTAAGATCTGCACTATGAGAGAGGATAAGAGTAGGAAGCAGAGTCAAAGAACATGAAAACCTCCATGATCCGATGTCTACTTCGTATCAGTACCACAAGCTGAAAATAAGACTGCACTTGAAGCTGGATCCTGTAGCCTGGTAAGCTCTTATGGCATGCTTGACTAAACCCAGCGACAGCCGACAACATCAGCCACTCAAAATCCATCAATCAGTACAAGAACCCTACACTCTAGCTTAATCCCTGACCTGATAGTAGAGGCACCTCGGCCTGCACCCACTCGGCCTTCACTGAATTGTGCCATTAAATTATGTCAGGCCCAGTGTGGGGACAAACAGAAACTTAAACCCCATAAAGAGTGCAGTCTAAATTATATACCTGAAGCTATTTTGATCAGATCTAGTAAAAGCTAAAGCCCTGCTTACACCCCTACTGAAATTTTCTCATAGATATTATGATAATCACTTGCTCTTGAATCCACTGAAACCACACCCTTCCCTACTCCATCTTTTGTCTTGTTTTCTTTGAAAAACAGGCCACCTTCTGTGGACTGTTTATCTACAGCATATATAACCCCGAACATGTTCGCACATACATGAACTGGGGAAGAAAACTCGGAATCGAAAATGAGTCGCTAGAGATACACGGCTTTCGCAATTCGGATTACCTCCAAGGTGCATTACAACGGGAGAGGAAGAAACTGAAATCAGGATGATCCACCTGTAGAAGATGAAGCCAATTTTCTGCAGCTTGCAGCAGTGAGCTAGCAAGCTGCTGCTCGTGCTGACTATTGGAGGTCCAAATCGAACCCTTGAGCTTGTAGGATGCCAGTCCAAAGACCGGAAGTGATAGCTTTCCCGACATTTGGAACGTACCATTAACACTCCTAGAGCTACAGGAACCACCATTAGCAATAGAATGCCTACTGCTGATGTCTGTCAAAATACAAAATGAGACGTAAAAAACCAAAACATGCAAAGTGCATGATCTATCAAGTGTAATAAACTGTGACTAGAACATGCATATAACAAGCTTACTGTTGGAGGTGGTAGACAGCGAGTGGAAGGTCAAGAAACAAGCATCCAAATCTCGCAATGTATGTCCTGTTGGTATCCTATATATAGGGTACCTGCATCAGATCCATACATGGATATTAAGCTAAGACAGCAATTAGGAGTAAGAAACAGAATACCTTTGGTAATCACAGTTATGAAGTCATACCAAGCAACAGAGATCCAGCTTGAGGGGAGTAGATCACAGCTTCTATACGTTTTTAGTCCAGGAAATTTGGTAGCAAGTGCCGCAATCTGCAAGCGAGAAGTAGAGCATTGAGGAAGTGTCAGACCAAACACGTCAATAGCTGGAGAGTTTAAGACAATGCATACCTTATCTGACAAAGGTTCTCGCGCATATGGTGAATCACGCTCTAGATGTTCAAATATAGGTCCTTTGGGGTGGTTACAAGCCTCTCCATCAACCCCCAAATTCCCTTCTTGGCCTACTTGGCTGTTACTACTGCTAGTCTCAGTGCTCGTGTCCTGGTATGTATCCCCATCACTTTCCTCACCAGGTCGTCTACAAATAAAAGAGTAATATAATAATTGAAACATGAAGGAAAAAAGAAGAAAAATGTGCTGCATACATTATTTAAATACAAGTTTTTACATTATCAAGAGAACAAGGGATGAAAGCTTAAAAACAGAACATATGCTCCAGTTTACTGATAAACTAGCTAAAGGGATAAGTGATTCCTGAAACATCTATAACACAAGATTTTGGGCAGTCGGTGCTTCCCAGGTTCCAAGAAATTAGTCACACCATGAAAGAATGCTTTCGCAAATCTCATTTGAGGTTGTGTTGGGTTTTGATTTTTGACGAAAGAGAAAAGGAAAGAAATGAGAAAGCTTTCGGTCTTCGAGCAATATCCATGGGTACCCAAAGTCTTTCTTTCTGCGGTCTTCCAGCAATATCAATGGTAAACTGTATAGGAAAAGTTGGATTTGGATTTTGAAGGATGGAAAGTGGATGGAATCCATGTACTTTTTTGTGGGAGTAGTAGGGGACAAAGGTGTTTGGTTGGGTTTGGATTTTCAATGATGTAATTATTTACAAATATAATTACTTTTTATTAATCTATTAAAGTTCTAAGTTTTTTTTTGCGATGAATATTAAGTATTATAATTATTCTTATTAAACAATCATTACTTTTTAACAATTATCATTATAATTATCTCTATTTTTTTTAACAATTATCATTATTAATTAATCCCTAATTTTCTATATTGATTATTAATATAAGGCTATGGCGGTTCGATGACCACCTGGCGGCGTCGAAGGGGCAGCTTGATGGCGGTTGCGTTGGGCTCCGACGGGGTAGCACGGGGTCTACGGCGTTGCTACGGTGGGGGTGACGAGGTCAGCAAACGCCGAGGCGCTCCTAACCACGACTACATCAAGGTCCGGCGATCGCTGTGGATTGCAAAGGTGAGCTTGGTGTTGTCATCTCCGGTCGAGGCTACAAGGGGATCGACACAACGGTTTGCTCCAAACAGGGGTCGACATGACGGGTTGCTCCGAACAGGGGTCGACACGACAGGTTGCTCCGGACCGGGGTGCTGTTTCGATCTCCAGTTGTCAATAAGAAATCTGCGACATCGACGGTGGTGCTTGGGTGAGTTACATGAAGGTATGGAGACCAGGTTGCAGACGGTTGTGCCATAGCAAGTTGAGCTCGTCGTCGTCGGAGAACGAGACGTAGACAGTAGCGAAGGAGTGGCGGGAGAAGAGGCAATAACTAGGCATTTGGGTTGAAATCCGGACATAATTTATGAACAAGAAACGAAGCATTTATTAGGCGGTCGCCTAGGCGGTAGACGGTCTCTGTCCGCACCGCCTTTGCGGTAGGTGGTAGAGTAGGCGGCCAACGGAGTTTGGCGTAGGCGGACGCCTAGACGAAGCAATACCTAACAAAATGTTTGGGCCAAAATGTTTTGCAAGTATTATGGACCTATGGTTCACTTTTACAAAATTAAAACTTCATAAATCTTCGTTCTACAACTTAGTTATGCATGGAACACATTTAAAATATGCATATTATGCAAAAAAAAATAGTGGTAAAATAGTAAAAAATGTCCAAAATGTATCAACCGCCTAGGCGTTTAGAACCTTGGCAACAACCAAACACTCGAGAACCTTGGCAACAACCAAACACTCGAGAACCAAAATGTATTTTACAAAATTAAAACTTCATAAATCTTCGTTCTCCGCCGCGCACCTGCCTACCGCCGTTTAGAACCTTGGCAACAACCAAACACTCGAGAACCGGATTTGTGTTAAAATCTGAATTTTAACCCAAATCCATCTCCATATTTGGGTTACCAAACAGCCCATGGTGACAAGTTGAAAATCACTAAGGGAAGGATTAATCAACTACTAAATTATCCCAAAATTTTGGGGTTGGTGTCTAATTCCTTATGTTCCATTCAACTCTTCGGTCTTATCATTTTTTTTTAATGTATTGTCACTCATCCAACTTAGGATTCTCATTTCGGCTACATTAATTTTATGGACATGTTTCTTAATTGTGCAACCTCCAAAATCCGTAAAGCATTGCTAGTCTTATATCCGTCTTATAGAATTTTATTTTCAACTTCAACGACATCTTCTCATCACAAATACTTTTCAACCATATTATTTTAATGTTATGCATGACATCCTTTTGTCTCTCCATCACAATAAATTTTTGATCTTAAATACTAAAAACTATTACTCCTATGTACCACTTGTCCATCTACACCCTACTCCCACTCCCAAATTTTTTTGCCTTTTGGTTGAAATTATATTTCATATATTCTGATTTTATCCTACTAATTTTACAACCCTTAGATTTTGAAGTTTCTCTTCACACTTCTACTTTAGAATCTAACCCTTCTCTACTCTCATCAACCAACGTAATATGCGAGCAAACATTATAAGCCATGGAACCTCCTCTGTGACATGTCTAGTAATTTTATCCATAACTAGCGCAATAAGGACTTAGATGTCGATCCTTGACGTAAGCCAACGATAATAGAAAGTAATTTAATATCTTCCTCCTCCAATTGTTTGTAGGTCGTCGTAACTACATTGTACACATCCTCAATAGTTTAATATAGCTACCAGGAATTTGTCTCTTCTCCCAGCCTACCATATTTTGTCTCTAGAAACTCTATCATAAATCTCTAAGTCAATAAAAACCATATATAAATTTCTCTCAAAATATTTCCATTGATATTCTTAATTTGAAAATGGCTAGTATATCTCTCCCGACATAACACCAGATTGTTTCTACAAACTATAGTTCTTTTTAATCTTTGCTAAATTACTCCATAGTTTCATGGCATAGCTCATAAGCTTAACCTCAATAGTTATTAATTCTATATACGTTCTTATTTTATATATGTAAACTATAATACAAGTTCTCCACAACCTTTTTAAAGTTGCATGAAGCGAAAAAGCACTCAAAGGCTGCGGCGGGGGGGGGGGGGGGGGGGGGGGGGGGGGGGGGGGGGGGGGGGGGGGGGGGGGGGGGGGGGGGAGGAGGGGGGGGGAGGAGGATAAGGCAGGGACCACAAAACTAAAATTTTACTAGAACTTTTATTGCCAAGTCATCAGCAACTAGCTCCCCGATAAGAATAAACAAAATAAGGTAGAGAAAACCATGGGTACCTAAATTCACCGTATAGGTAAGGTGATCCGCAAACATACGATGTAGGAATGCACATTTGGGAGTCCAGGAACGCACAAACATGCAAAAATAGCAAATTGGAAAGTGAAAATTCATTCCTATAAGAGAACACATTATATAACTTGGGTTTCCAGCAAAGCTTGCAGGAACATATTATACACTAGGGCTTCAAGCAAAACTTTTAAAGAGAGAATGCAGTTCTTTTTAAAAAATCTTAAGTTTTAAAGTCTAAGACTTACTACTTTTTTGAAAAACATTATTGTTATGTTTGGAACTTACAAATCCTTTTAGTTTTGAATTTTATATGAAGCATTATTAATATACTTAACTTTGAATCTTAATTCTTAAATATAGATCATAAATTATTTACATATTTTGTTCCTTAAAAATGTTCTATATTCCGGATAAATGTATTGTGTTATGAAAAGCCCACCCCCAATATTCTACATACCAGGACCCATGTGTCCCGCATTTATGTTTTCATTCCGCATTGTGGAACATCCAACGTTCTAGGAAAACATGGACATAACTCAAAAGAGGATTTCTCCTCTCTCTTGAGTCTCAAATTAGGATAGAATATGATATTCCTCTCTTGCTCATTTTATTCTGAGTTACATTTCACTTGGACCTGGGCCATGGACCAAAAAAATTCTAAATGGTGGATTATCTAAAATCAAGACGCCGCGAGGCATGAGGCAGACCGAAACGAGTGCCTCAAGAATTTAGGAAGGCACCTCATGACCAGCGTGCCTAAGTCTTCGGTGCCTAGTTACTAGCATGGCTAAGGTGCCTAGGAGTTCGCTTTTTAAAAGCTTGGTTCTTTATTCATGAGCCTTCTTCTTATATTTGGTTGATTAAAATAATAAGTCACATATATTTTTTTTCTTACCTAAATATTTACAAACCTCAATAGGAATATCGTCCGGTCCTATCGCTTTCTATTTTTCATTTCTTTAAAACATCGTTCGCTTCAGAAATTCTTTATACTTTATATGACAATAGTAATGACCTATCACGAATTTTGTATCTAAATTAAGCTCTTCTATGTTGTTCTCGTTGTTATAACTTGTGAAAGCAACTCCTGTCTCTCCTTACTATTATTTTCTCTCACCCGCTCCTTTTCGTCTTCACTCTTACACATAGCCTACTTCTTTCCCTCTCAATTTCTAACCTCCTATGCAAATAATGATAGGCTTAGATTTAGCTTTCACCAATTGCTTGTTTACCTTCTTTGCTAGTTTATCTCCCGATGTTTCTCTCATTTTTGCACCTTTTCCAATCTTTGTAGGATTTTATTTGCCTTAGTTACCGTTTGGACTTCCTTCTTCCATCACCAACTTCCTTTCGCAATAGGTAATATTGTACTGCCATAAAGGGAGGAAATAGAAAGTAAAAAAGAACTGAAACTTGAAAAAGTGCCACCGGACCCTTTGAAAGCCAAAATGGAAATTGATTGCTTGAATTTTCCGGATATCACAAAATGCATGTTAAATACCAATTAGGGCAAAAAAATCTAGCATCCTAAGTCAAACACTCAAACCATTTTGGTTGTTTTGTTATTATTCAATATTCAGTTTTCCTTTTCTTTCTAAAGGAATCAGACAAATGCATTGGTTTCTAATTTTTCTTCCTTTAACTTCAATTTTACTTTATTCTTCCATACTTTCTTTGCAAGCAAAAGTTGCATAAATCTACAAATAAATATAATCAAGGCTATCAAGCAAAAGCCGGTGACCTATTTCTTTGCAGTGCTGCAATAAATCATCTGCTCTACAAGAAAAAACTTGAACAATCATATTTGTCCAGGCAATTAAACTCTATTAATGAGAATGTTATATTTCCTTTCCTGGATAGTTATAATAATGTCACGTAGACTAGCTATATCTAGTTGTTGATTATCTTTAACACTGTTGAATTCCTGTATATACTGGACCTAGAGTCTAATAAGATCATCCCAATATTTCCAATTTCCAATGTCGCATCTTTCTCTGTGTGGTACCCGAGCCCTACATTCTAATCCTAGGATATCTCCTCTTCTTCTCCTCTTTCCCCTCTCCCTAATCAAAGCCTTACAACCTAAAGCCCTATCCAATCCTACCCAAGCATCCCCTTCCACAAACAAAAACCCTACTAACCCTAGCAACCTCTCCGTCTACCCAAAACCCACTTATCTTCTTCTCTAAACCAACGTAACAGCTTCATCTCCTAGATTTGACCATGCCTAAACTGCAGCACACAACCCCCCCCCCCCCCCCCCCCCCCCCCAAAGCTTCTCTCGCTCCAGCAATCACTCACCTCGCAACCACCGACTCGAGCTCCATACCTTGCCTCACCTCATTCTATGCTTTCAGAGTTGACTCCAGCCACTCCAACCCGAGCAGCCAGTACATGCCCCTACGACTGCCTTCGACTACCACCACGACTCCCTGGCAATAGCATCATAGCTCCTTCGTTTCAACAGAATGTTGCCACATGCATAGACAGAAATGGCAGCTCCTTTCTTGACCACATAGTGTCGCCTATCCAGTATGTCTTGACTTCAATATTATGCCTCGCGTGTCCTTGACCTCCCTTCTCGACTGACAATCAACCAACAGCTCGCCATCTGCACCACCTCCCTTGAGGCTCCCTCCGAAGACGAGCAGGACTACGGCCGACAACTCTCCATCCCGGGCCATTCCATGCACTTATGAAACCTCCCAGTAATCTCTCCATTGCTGCCACTATCCTTGTCAACATCTTGACGTCACAACGACAACGAACCACCCTTCAAAGTTCCAATTTCAATCCACCATCCGTATTGTCGACCAACTCTAGCCATCTTCTGACCTCGACAACCCCCCTTCACCACACCGCCATCCAGGCGAGCTCAGCCACCTAGTAACTTCGACAACAACCATAAACAGACTCCACCTCTTGGTCACCAGAAATTGCATCATTGATGATTTCTCTATATTTCTTAGATTTTTTTTTAAGGACTCCATCCCTAACACACAAACAGCACCACCACCACCACCCCAACTCCTGGCCCTCTCACCTGCGAGCTGGACCGCCAATCTAACTATCTGCTCCCCTTCAAAAAAAATGGCACCAGCTATCTCGTCTGCATCTACTACTCATGCCAGCAACTCAGGCTCTCATCACCAGTCTCGCCCACAACTCCAACTCACTCACCGACAACTCAAATCTTTCCTTGGCAACTAAGATTCTCCTAAATAGCTGCAGCTCAGACTCTCTTGCATGCCCCAGATGGCTGCAACTTTAACCTTCTTTCTCACATCCCAGATGAGACTCTTTTTGTTGTCTCTACAACTTCTCTCCTACTTGGACTTGATTGTTATCTAAGTTCCAGCTTGCAAGAGTGTAGAAGAATGTGTAATTTTCATTTTCTAGATCGTCATACTGATTTCATAATTGATGTCACGTAGGCTAGCTATCATCCAGTTGTCTATTTTGTCTTAAGCACTTTTGTAATTCTTATATATACTTGACCGAGAGCCAAATAATATCATCCCAATATTTCTAATGTGATCTCTCTACATTCTCTATAATGGTAATCATATAGTACAATAGCCAGAAACATGACCGTATAGCGCCTTAAAAAAAGAAGTACAATGTAGTGCCCTTGACTTGAAGATATATGTTATACTATATTCACCAGAAAATACTACCAGAGCGCATAACAATGCCAAGTAACAGCTCTTCATGGAAACATGGGTGCTCTCCATTCTACTTACTGTATCTCTTGATCTATCTATTATTGTTTTCTTGCAAAAGTTATGCTGATAAAGGCAGCATACATAGGAGGGTACTTGTAGGGTAAAAAGGAGAATATATTTGGTAATGACCTTGAAATGAAAGATGAGGGAAAGAGCATTTTGTTATGTTGAGTCATTGTATCAGTAGGGGATGTAGAAGGAATGGGAACAATGTGTAGGGAAGGTTAGGAGTTATACAAACTGTAAAGCAGTGTACTGACCATTAGAAGCATATGAGGAAGTGGTTGTGCATAAGCAGCAGGAAAAGATGCATGCTTGGGATAACAAGTTTTACACACATTTTGAGTAGAACCTAACATCATCGCCGCCAGGGCTCAAGGGAAGGGCAACGATATCATTTGAACAAAATGTTGTGGCAACATGAAATTTGAATAGACAAGAAACATAAACATATTACAATAGACCTCTACTTGCTAAACCAAAATGAACTACACTATGATAGTACAGTATAATTGTAACTAGTTATATACCTCAAGTAGCAAAATTCAGGCATGTTTTAAGTATCAGAAGTCGGACATATGGACCTTCTGAACGAATGGTTCCTAGATTAGGGTCAGACTTTTCTGGAAACCTTTCTTCTATTCATGTTATCTTCAACATCGTTTCTCCGTTTAAACCCTCAATGGAAAACAGACCGACTCTCTATTCATTGGTTCTCCTTCGATCTCCATCAAGCATGCTCACAACATCTTAGTCATTCTCTAGCATTTCATCTTCAATTGGTGCAAATCAGCCTCTCTTACATAATCTTTTGCAACTTACATTTAAGAATTTTCCACTGATCATACTTTTATCTGATTTCCTCAACAAAAGCCATGCACTCCTGCTTGCTCAGACTGACTCTCTAGCTCATTGGTTCTTCGATCCTCATCAAACATGGCCACAACATCTTGTCATTCTCTAGCATTTCATCCTCAATTGGTGCCATTCAGCCTCTTCTAACATAATCATTTGCCGCTTACCTTTAAGAATTTTCCACTCATCCTACTCAAATTATGTGATTTCTCAACAACTGTCCTGCTGCTCCTGCACTCCTACTTCCTCTGACCCTTTACTGGAATCATTCCAGACCATACAACATTGCAGAATTTATTGTTGCACATCAACATTTTTTTTGAGCTATGCTGACGTATCCAAAGTCCAAGCACACACTTCACTTTATCAACCGAGCTCCAATCTTACAGGCTTGTCATTACTTCTCTGTTCTAAATAGTTCTCGTGGTCCAGAATCCATAAAATTAGAGTTTTGGACGTTGAATAGTTTATACCCATAGAACATCTGACGTGACATAGATAATAAATAAATGGGAGTTAATATCATTCCAATTGCCATTACAAATGTAATTAGCATTTTGGGCATTAAAGATATTTTGGACTATACTATGATAGCTAAAGCATAATATGACCAATTGTAATATGGATTATGCATTATTGATTATCAAAATTGGTCCCCTCTTTCCTAGCCAACTTCAATTCTATGATATGGCATAATTTTCCACTGTTCCTACTTAAATTATCTGATTTCCTCGACAAAAGTCGTGCACTCCTGCTTGCTCAGACTGTCTCTATCTCATCGGTTCTTCGATCTTCATCAAACATGGCCACAATATCTTGTCATTCTCTAGCATTTCATCCTCAATTGGAGCCATTCAGCCTCTTCTAACATAATCGTTTGCCGCTTACCTTTAAGAATTTTCCACTCATCCTACTTAAATTATCTAATTTCCTCAATAGTCCTGTGCTCCTGCTTCCTCTGACCCTTTACTGGAATCATTTCAGACCATACAACATTGCCGATTTTCTTGTTGCACATTAACATTTCTTTTTTAGCTACCAAATATGCCGATGTATACAAAGTCCAAGCACACACTTCACTTTCAACCGAGCACCAATCTTATAGGCTTGTCATTACCTTTCTGTTCTATACTATGATAGCTACAGCATAATATGATCAAGTGTAATATGGATTATGCATTATTGATTTTCAAAATTGGTCCCTCTGTTTCCTAGCCAACTTCAATTCTATGATATATGCCATTATCTATCCATATTCTTTCATATGATAGCTACAGGCATATGATAGCTACAGGATATAAGCAATCACATAATTAGGCTAATTTTGATTTCTATAACCACTGATATGGCATTCATATTGTCTGAAAATATTCAAGAGTAATATTTCAGCTCCTAGCTTCCCAATGCTTCTCATCACACCTCTGTTATCGACATTTGACCTTATCCTTGTCTTATCAGTTCACATTTATATTATTACAAATAAATACCATAACTGATCTTCATGTTCTTAAATATAAACCAATGAGAACATCCGAGCCATATACATTGTTATTGTACTAAAGCATCAATTCGCCCCACACTAACTGGGATATTCACTTCTAATAATACCACTTTGAATAAAAACACTTTCAAGAAATGTCTTTGAAAATTAAACAATTATGATTATAGAAGTTAAAAATCCAGGTCAATTTTTAACTGAATAAGAGAGAAACTGTATATTTAAGTCTATTGAGATGATAGGTATTTTGAATAGATTATAATAACAATATTGGTTTTAATTATACGAATACCTATGAAATGCTGAAAATATTTTAGAAGCTCGCCATTCATGGAAAATAAATTATAAGCTTGAATTATGTGAAAAGTGAAAACCAAATAAGTCAAATCTGCCTCTTTATTTTGACATCCGCTAGATATCTATTTGCCATCAAGTAAGTGGATCAAACCATTAATCGAATATCCGACAAGAAAAAGATGTTGGATGTTGTTTGGATATGTAGCTGACGGGTATTTGCCGATTAGAAGCAATAAATTCGATAATGTTACCACGATGACAGGTGCATCAGGAGCGGTATGGGATTGAAAAATAATAATAACACACAACGAAAGCAACAAGACAACGATAGTTGCTAATTGAGGAGACATCCAGAATATAACTGGATGGAAAGAAAGTATTCAAGAAATGCTTGTTTCCCTTTTGGTGTCATTTTGAGTGAGGATTGAATAAATATTTTACTTTGAGGGGGTAAAGTCATCACCAATAGTTTTCATAATTCAAAGCAAACAATTTGCAACAACAAAAGAAAATTAACTGAGCTATAAGGTTACCAAAAGTTCTCAAAAGTCCTTGTGCTATCTACAAATTTCAAAAACATGTAACAGTGAAGGTGTGCAATACTACTATGGAAGGACCACAATAGTAAAAAATTACCTACTTCCAACCAAATTTGATCAGGTATTAGAACATCTAAGTAAAAGGCTTCAAGGAAAGAAATTGTTTTCCATCATTGAATCAAGTGACAAATTCACAGCTGAGAAAACTAAAGGATTATGAGCATGGAACCTGATGGGCCTATGGAAGGTAGGTTGACCTACCTTATTGGGCTTGCAATTTAAGACAAGGAGCAAATCTCTGAGATCTCCCAAATTAAGAGAAAGTCTAGATGGAAGGGACAAGATGACCAGTTGCTTGCTATAGGCAATTATAAAAATATCTGAGCACAGAATAAGCCATATGCATAACTTAAAGCGGTTCATGGGAGGATGCACTTCCTTAGGTTCATGGGAGGATACACTTCCTTAGTTACCATGACAAAAGATGATGACTTGGTTAGGGAACTCTTATAGTGATGGTTGGGCACGTGTATTATAGACGCTAAATGCAAATAAATCAAAATTCAATAGGTTTCAGATGTTTTCAGACGATAAATCTCATCAAACAACTATTTTTTTATTTATTACTCATAAGCCTTAATTGTGTGAGCTCTAGATAGCATGAATAGTATACTGATCACTCAACTCACATACAACAATTTTATATGTATTATACCAACGGAGAAACTATTGGATAAATTCACCAACAAAAACAGTGAACAAAAGTTCAAACACGGAAAGTTCAAGTATTTTACAGTTTGTTTACATACTAAAATTAGAACATTGCATTTATGTGTGTACACAATATACAAAGCCCAAAAACTACTCTTTGGTGTATCATATTTTATAACAAAACTACACTCAAACTCAACAAAGGAAATGCAAACCAAGACAGGACTTATATTTTCGCCAGTTCTCATATTTCCTTTGAAACTGGACTATATCCCGATCATAAAAGCACCTAGCTAACAGAAGTAAAGGGTGTCAAAACAATGTGAATCTAGTAAATCCTTTTTGCTGTCTCAACTCTGCTGTAAAGATCAAAATTCATGTAGGCTGGACTCTTCAATCATTTTTTTTTCTTTCGTTCCAGCCACGCATATCAAAGCTGTGCTGATGCCTCCACTTATTTCTCTAACACAGGCTTAGCAGGTGGGACCATTTACAATCTTCACATTTTGGTGTCAAGTTAGGCTTCTCCAACCATGGTAATATGATGAGGAAATGGATGGTTACTCATGTATATCATCTTCAGCATGAATCTGTATTACAACTCAAACCTTATCTGTCAATTCCAAATATATGAAGTGACTTGAATTTCTTTCTAATAGGATGGTGTAAACAAGGTTCGCAATATCGGATGAAACCGCCAATGTTACCAAAACCAATCAATTCAAAACCACTACCCGAAACAGATACTAATAAAAAGGGTCCAAAACCGATATCGTGAACCTTGGTTTAGAATTAATTGAATTTGATCAGGGAAAGTGTAAGCAGACCAGCTTGTTGGAAGAAATGACGAATTTATCAAGAAAAACTAATGAGTTATTACCCACAATTTCATGTTATAATGTAGTAGAAGATACTTGAGGGAATAAGACCATACTAAAGAAATAAAAATAGAACAAAAACGACACATTTATATTTGAGGAAAGGTCTTGAGTACAAAACTTAGTATGTTTCAACGGTAATTTACTTAATTCCTTTAATTGTGTTTATCATTTTTTACTGTTAATTAAAAAGTGATAACCACTAAATAAGTTCGTGATAAAAAGTGAGAACCATTAATAAGTTTCATGTAATTTACTTAATCCCTTTAATTGTATATATTATATATAAGTCTAACAAAGATAATGCATACTTACTCGTCAACAAATTATTGATTCTTAAGTAATATATTAATAATTAGTTTCATGGACTACTTCATTTCATGTCCTTGGACAAATGTTTATTTGTGTGTTTCCAATCTCCACAGTATAGTTATTATCTTCTAAAGTTATTGAGAATCCATTCGAGTAATAGCACTCAAACTAGTTCCTACCATATGCATGTATTTAACTGCCATTGTTTCCTTTAAAATGGGTGTGTGTGTGTGTGTGTGTGTGTGTGTGTGTGTGTGTGGGGGGGGGGGGGGGGGGGGGGGGGGGGAGTATTTCAATCTTTATGGGTTTGTGTTCGTTGAATCTCAAGTGCAATCGTCAATAGATTAGGCTACCCTTCTAGATTGAATATATGTATGGGTGTGATAAGTAGGCTTTGTAGAATCATGAGGGTTCGGAATTAATAACACAGAAAAGCTATAGCAGCATAAGAAACAAGGAAATAGCTTGCAACAGTAAGGATAAAATAAGTTCTCTAAATTTGTCATAGGAAGTTAGAGATACTTACGTTGAGGAAAACACGAGGAAAACCATTTAAAATGGTAGGACGTGTGCAAGAGACTGATAAATGGACATATTTAAAGGATGGACAGGATCGTAGATGAAGGAGTTGCTAGGCCAAGGATAGACCAAAGCAACATGGATTGAGGCAGCAATTAAGGTTAAGATAGTTGATAGCTTTTGACAAAAGTTGGCCGTAAATAAAATTGAATGTTAGACTTGATACATGTACTCATGTAGCCTGACTATCCCCTGAATATTTATAAAGGCTTTGATGTTGATAATCAAGCTGTGAATAGTTGTGAAATCACACCACAGTTCTGCACATTTAATGCAGTAAAGTGTGCCTTCAAGTGTGCAGAACTGACAATAAGGGGCTGTTTGGTTCAAGTTTTAGAGGCTTGGGAATGGATTTTAGATTCCTTACCCATGTTTGGTAAGTGTAGAATTGGGAATTGGGAGGGAATATGGGGGGCTTTAGATTTCCACATATGTGGAAAGTAAAACCCAACCCTCCCCTTGAGATTATTTTTTGCTTTCCTGAGAACCTCGGTTGGGTGCATTAAATACAATTTTTTTTGATGGTAATACCCTCAATAACACCAATTGAATTTAGGTAATATTAGCGTCATGAAATTAATGAAGGTATTTATGGAAAACTAAACAAATTAATATTCCTATTCCTATCTGAAAAACATGGGAATGAATTTTTTTTAGTTTTGGGGGCTACATTTTCCCAACCTAACCAAACATGGATATGGGAATGTTGAATTCCTTTCCCATGGAAAAGGAATGGAAAATGGATTCCACTCGAAATATAAAACCTCCATTCAAATGTCACCTATGAGACATGAGACATCTCAAGAAAGAACATATTTTAGGTTGTGATTGTGGCCAAAACATATCTTTCACAAAAGGGACAATAAGGAACATCACGTTTATCGTTCTTCCGTAATGGAGAAAGGAACAAAGAACCAGTTACTAACACAATTTGAATAAAATGATTACACAACAAAATGATGTTGTGGCAACAACACCAAGAACATTGACAAAAAAAAGAGATGAAGCCACTACTAAATACACAATCTAATAGGGACATTAGGTCATTTCAAAAGGCTCCTTCGTCGATTCCCCACCACAGTATCAAGAAACCTGCTCTTCTTTAAGCTACCATACTTTGTGGTATGTGTTGGTGGTTCTTCGTTTATGAATTTTTCGTACTTTTACTTGTATTAAAGGCAAATAGTTCAATTCTCGTATTTCCCTTTGTGTTGCCTCTCATTTTCATGTATTGCTAATCCTCAACCATCTGGATTCAAGTATTTTTGCTTAATGTATACCAGAAACATGGAGTTATCGGGTTATATTATGATCTTAATGCCAAATTGACCATTAGTAATAAAATCTAGCCTCCCCACTCCAATACCTGTCGTCACTAGCTTCAACAAATACATAAAAACTCGTCCTAGCCTAAAAAAATCTATATCCTAAAGTATGAAAAACTTGATTGGTCGTGAATGTAGTGCAGTCAGATTGTTTGCATATGTTAGCCACAGACTTCAATAAAAGAAAGTTTTAAATTGATAATGTGTAAACGCATAGTCATAAGAAACTCGACATCTTTTGGGCCCGTGTCCATCATGCTGACGCATATATTATGGGGCATCTAACAGGAAAAAGAGACAATCACGTGCATGCTAAAACAATAAATCAACACTTGGTGACCCAAAACAAATATATAATTATCATCTATATAAAAAAGGGACGTCCCAATGCTACGAGGGTCCCGATTACGTAGGGTCTGGGGAGGGTCAAGATGTGCACAAATGTAGTAAACCAAACCATATCACTATAAAAGCAACACATCAATCTTTTCATCGCAAGCAATTTGTAGTGTGTATATACAAGATATTTAAAGCAAATGAAACTAACAGACTAAGCGTAAAACTACATTACATCACATCCAATGACATTGATTAAGTGTAGTAATTGCTAAACCACCATTAAATCTATCAGCATTGCAAAGCAATTGAAATGCTGAGTACTAGATCACCAGAGCAAGTAAGTAATGTTCTTCTCAAATCAATTTAATTTCATCAAGAGCTACTGCTTCCAAGTCAAGAACAGTTACTACGAACATTAAGATACAAAGAACACTAGATATCCATACCTCGACCTCAAAGCAGGCCTCGAAGAATCCACATAGAGCTGAATCCCAGATAAATACGGAACATAGTACTGAACAACCGAGTCATTCCCATCCAGAACCAAGGGCACACCAGCTCCATAAGCACTCCACTCCCGGAACGAGTCCCAGAGGTCGCCGAGATCAAAGTAGGGACACAATTCCACTCCGTCCGGACCCCTCCACCCCCTCAAACTCCTCTGCCAAAGAACAAAATTTACAATGTTTAGCAACAAAACCCTAAAAATGAAATAAAGCACACACCTTTACCTTCGAGAGGAACTGGGTCGGCACGACCGGCGTGGTAGACTCTAGGAACCGGTCAAGGTTCCCGGCCGGCGGCGCCGAGGGGGGAAGGGAGGAGGAATTGGAGGTGGAGGTGACGGCGGATTTCGACGGGGAGTCGTCCGATTCGACGCGGCTCTCGTCGATCGCCGGAGGATTGGCTGGCACCGCCGGGGGAGGGGGTCTCGGCTTGGTTCTCGGAGGCTTCTGCTGTTGTTGCTGCTGCTGCTGAAGAAGCAATTGCTGCTGCTGCTGCTGCTGTTGGAGCTGTCTTCTCACGGCGGGGGGATTATAAAAGCGATCGACGCCGTGGGAGCGGGAAGAGGAGGAGGCGCCGAGGACCATTGGCGATCGATCGATTGGGAATTATAGGGTTTGGATTAAGGTTTGGATTAGGGTTTTCTTGGGGACGATGATGGTTATGATGATCGGGAAAAATTAGGGTTTTTGTTGGATCTGGAAAAGTGGTGGGAGGAGGAGAGAGAGGACGACTGTGGTTTTCCGCCTCCCATTGGCTAATTTTGTTTGGGTTTTTTTTTCCCCGGTGCTGTGGAATTTTTCCTTTTTACTATTGTTGGTATTACATCCCTGTAAAACTTGGATTTTGCATCAACATCTGTAAAAAAAAAAATTAGTTGGACTTTGCAACATCTGTTAACAAAAAATTAACTACCTTCGTCGCATTTGCATTTGTAGTTTTAGTTGTTCTCTCATTCTTTTCTAAAACTTGCTTCTTCCTTTTTTTTTTTTCCAGAGAATATCGATACTCCGTCGCCTTTTTATTTAACATATACAAAAATTATAATAGCATGCGACAAAGATCATAAAAAGTCGAAATAGATCCACTCGGTAACTTTTTACGATTATTTTTACGACTATCTCACAAAATCAATTTGGAAAAAAAATCGATTTCTTTCCAGATTTAGATTGCCTTTCCGTAGCACAGTTATTACTTGATAAATTTTTTTATCTTTTTTTTTTTATTGTTTCTTGAAGGAGTGCGTGTAGAAGGAGAGCTTTCAAACTCATGACCAACCTTTTTCTTGAATGATCTTTTTTTTTTTTTTTCTTTAGTTGGCCATGATTGTAATTGAGGTTGATAGTCTTCATTTCTGAATGTTTTAAGTACATGCAAGTAAGAAAGCGACGAGAAAAGATGTGTGAAATTCTCTTCATGGATTAGGTTCGTTGATAATTTTGAAAAAATAATATCAGTAGAATCAACTCTATCTCATCCTCCTACTTGCTTTAAAAGCTAATCCAAAATAAAATTAACTTACAAAAATTAAATTATTGTTCTCGAATATGTGGGATTACTTTTGGAACAAAACTAAACAAGTATGATAAGCAACTCCAAACCCAACTTAAGAACTACCAAAATTACAAGGAGTTGGA
>JANAVB010014459.1:0-20915 GCA_029216955.1 Iris pallida
TGCAGCCTCTTGAGACATTCGTTCAAATTCGGCTTGCACTAAAAGTTCTACCTCTCCTTTACTCAGTTCTTTGTAATTCTTGACTTAGGTCTCCAGCTCATCTAATATGTGATCAAAAAAAGTAGCCTGAGCCTCGTCTCCTTGATTACGGATGGCATTTACCAAGTAAGAGGTTGGACCTCTAACCGTGGAGAAATCAGCTTCTTCCTTCTCCATCACTCTATCTATTAAAGGCCCCAATGAATCATAGAAGAACTTGGTAAATGATTTAATGACAAACTGATTGGTAGCCAAAGCACCAGGAGTAGCAGCTACTCCTGTTGACGATGAAGCGGCGGGACGTTCAGTCTCTTGCACTTGGACGGAGGGCTCTTTGAATAAAGGAGCTAAAGTCGAGCTGGTTGCTCCTCCGGTTGTTCCTCTGTAAAAACAAATAGACTTTATCATTTTGTCTGTCATTTGCTACTGTCAAAGAAGATTAAAGATGAAAGCAATCTTACTGTGGCTTGGTCCAATATCGGGCCTATCATCTGTTGGAACAGATTCCAGCCTAGCAGATGTAGCCTCCGACATTACTGCCTGGCTACTGCCTGCTTCGGAGCCGTATGACAAATGACGACTGCTACTAGCTATCGTCGTTGCAAGTACTATATCTGTACACGCGGGAGGAGCTGGAGAAGATCCGGGTTCTGTATGGATAAGAATAAAGATGTCAGCTATCAATTTATTAAAAGAAGATTGCTAATTTCATTCTATACCTTCGGGAGCAACAACAGGAGTTTCCTCCAGGTCCACTTCTTCATCTGCAATCTTCTCTGGAGATACCGGCACCTCAGCCTCCTTTTCAGGATTCAGGGTGTCATCAACAGCTCTGGAAGATGTCTGGACCTCAATATCCTCTTCAGAATTTTGTGTCTCATCAACAGCCTCCGATGATGTGCTTTCCTCGCTTTCACTATCCTTAGGAGCTCCTTCGCTAGCATTTGCAGTAGCAAGATCAGCATCTTCTTGATAACCGAAGTCACAATCATTTAATGCTTCGATCATTAGACGATCCTCCTCCTCACGGGCTGCTCCCGGTGTAACAGAAAGATGAGTCATTACTGCCGCTGGTGAAGGTGATCGTACAGCTTCCTCTTCTCTGGGCTCTGCAGCCTCTTCTCTCTGCTCAATTTCTTCTCTGGGCTCTGCCGCCTCCTCTCTCTGTTCAGTTTCTTCTCTCTGCTCTGGACTAAGCTCAGAGGCGGGAGTTGGAGATGACATAGTAATCCCCGCTGCAGCATTCACCACTACAGAAGACAAGATTTGCCTTGGAGGAGAGACTGTTCTTTTTCTTCGTCTGTGGGCCAATTTCTTTTTATGCAGAGGCCTCTCAGGACTCTCTATATTTACTACCTCGACCTGTTTCTAAATAGAGGTCGGCGTAACTGCTTCTTCTTGAGTTGATTCAGCCAATTGTCGGGATTGTGATCTAGTAGTGACCTTTTCTAATGATGGTTCCAAGATCAACTTCTTCTTCACGACTGGAGAATAAGGTTCTTCTCTCCTTCTCTTCTTCTCCTTGGCCGGAGACTTAACTACTTTCAGAGAAATTCTCAAAGGTTGATTTACTTCCTCAGGGAAGTTACTTCTCTGGAAGCTTCCAATGGATCATCCACCGGTTCATGTTGTTCGTCATTTGCTGGAGCTAATGTAGCAGTGGCCCCTTTCTTCAGACGTGTTGCTGTTGCGAAGCTATCAATCAGACTAAAATTCTCAGCAAATATATTGGCAGCTGTGTAGAACAATGAATATATGTATAGCATTCTTGGGCCATTATCATTTTTGTTGGGCATCGAAAACACTGTCCTAGTGTCTCGAGCAATGTAGTATGCCCATGCTCTCGCACCATCAATTAGGTACCCCGTTCCTTGCAGGCAAGTTATGGCGTTGCCCACATGGAATTGGTCATAACCAAATTGGCGAGCAAAGCGACTCGGCAGATATGGTTCAAGGAAGCATTCCTCTTCAAATCTGTATACTAGATGTGACGGTCTAATCGCCTTCAGCCAGTCAAAAGCTGCTCGGCCCAGTGGCTGCCTCCCCAGATCAACCATATTTGTCGCCATGAACTCGTAACCAGCTGGAGGAGCGAAGCTATAAAAGTTCCATCCCTTGCCAAGGTTGAGGGCACGTCTGCAGTCCTTCAGACTAACGTACACCCACTTGCTTCGGAAGAATCTACGCAGAAAGCTGCCGCTAACTGCCCCCATGTCGGGGTTCATCAAAGATGGATGATGTAGAAGCAACCACCCGAACAGATAGGTGTAGGGCAACTCCAGTCTTGGGAAGTTCCCTTTCTCACCCTTCTACTTGATCATTAAATCGACATACAGACGAAGACCTGTATTTATTCTACAGGTCATCGCTGATAACAAATCCATCCGATAGCCGAAGACTAACCGGACGGCAGCGAAAAGTACGCTGCGGTGGAAGCGGTCCATGGCACTTGCCCCAGGTACAACAAATCGACGGAGCCAATATGTCAAAAATCCTGCCAGCTGAGCTTCTTGAGACATGGACCTGTAGCCCATTCTTATAAAGCTTTCAACAAAATCTCCGTGCTTGAGCGGAGGATATTGGTGTTCATCAGTA
Source organism: Iris pallida (assembly GCA_029216955.1). Taxonomy (NCBI): domain Eukaryota; kingdom Viridiplantae; phylum Streptophyta; class Magnoliopsida; order Asparagales; family Iridaceae; genus Iris; species Iris pallida. Next base: position 2,635 of record JANAVB010014459.1, read on the forward strand.
ACTTTAATATCCATCCTCTTATTCTCTTCCATCAGCTTTATCACTTCACTGTTGCTGAGAGGTTGAAAGAAGGTTGGATTGCAGGAGTCATGATCCTTGGTCTTTTTCTCAACGATATGGTTAAGAAAAAGATAAGGTAACCATTTGGAGGAATAACATGTGCTGGAAGAGCCGCTCTGGTAATACAGGGAGCATATATTGTAATGGCACAGTAGTTCGTCGAAAACTGCTACCATTTCTGGATTCTTCCGACGCAGTCTCTCCAACTCGTCGTTTGTAGGAACGTACTCCTCATAAGGAGAGTCTTCTGTTGATAGGCATGAGATATACTTCATCTCATGGAGAGCCAATCCCATTTCCCCGCAGGGCGTCATGAACGTCCCTGTTCTATAGTTATACCTCTCTGCCAGGGCCAAAAACAGATGAGGGTTTGTGTGGAAGCCATATACGGTAGCATATACCGCATTATAGAGATCGATCTCTTTAAGTTGATCTTCAAATTGAGCCAATGCCCAGTTGGCTATACAGTTCCATCTCCTGTTTTTCGGGTTCACCAAACCGGTCAGCCGGATATCCTGATCCGGATATCTACCCTCCGCCTTCGCATACTCGTTAGCAAAAATCGGTGTCCTTACCGGCAGCAACAAAGACGAGTTCTCATGAGGGATACAACCTGGCTTCAACCCTCTTAGTAGAGTGCTGTGTCGCTCAGAAGAACTATAGAACATGTCCCTACTGTTTGGGCCTTTCTTGACACAGATTTTTTCTGTCCGTGCATGTTGAAGGGGAGTAATGTCCCAATCCATCCTCCTAGGGTGGCTTGCATGAGCATATCGTGCTAGAGGGAGGCATCTAGCTATATCTGGTAACTGGATCAGTTTTTCCTTTCTTTGGAAAGTTCTCGACTCAACTCGGGGTCTAGGTTGAGAACTTTTGTCAATGGCTTCGCCGAAGGGGAACATAGGCTTCTTGTGGGTGACAGCGTCAGCAGATTGCAAGGGCTGTCCATTCATCAGACTTAATAAGGTCTCGTTATCCTGAGCTATCAGGATAGCTTGGCGAGAGGATGGAAGGGCATATTGTGGGAAGAGTACATGGGATAAGTCTTCTTTGTATTCTGGCTCAGCTAAAGTTCCTGTGAAGATTTCATAATTCGGGTCCTCTCTGGTATCAATTGCAACAAACAGAAAAATCACAATTTAGTACAAGTCAAGTCAGAGATTCTGTCATCAGATTGTGCAAACATCAGATTGCGCAAACATCAGATGGCGCAAACATCAGATTGTGCAAGCATCAGATTGCGCTGACAATCTTGCACAAATCAGCCGATTGCGCTGACTTTTGCCAGCGCAATTCAACCGATTGCGTGAGAAGATAGTCTTCATAAAAATAAAGAATAATGGATTTGTGCAACCAAAACCCTAAACATGGTGGCGCAGTATGATCACATCTCTAAAAAGAGATGGATTTTAAGATTCAGTAAAGTCGAAAAACCCTAAAAAGAGTTTTCGATCGGGTTGTCTACCTCGCAAAGCAGCGTGCGCAGCTTCGTGTCGGAAAGGGCGCGGCGCAACCCGAGCCGAAGACTCGGCGGGGGCCTTGCCCTTGGCGGCGACGGAGGAGCGCTTGGGAGCCATGAGATCGACGGAGAAGAAAGAGTGAAGTCGGAGTAGGCTCGGGGATTTCTCTCTCTCAAGCACAATGAACACAAGTAAAGAATAATATGAAGGATGAAGGGAACTACTTATAGTTTTTCAAAGAGCAACGGCCGCCTCAGATTGTGCCGAATAAATAGGGGTAATCCCTCCGATTGCACAGACAACATCATCACGTGCGCAACTTGATTGAAAATTCAAAATTCAAAGTATTTCGAAATTTTGAATAAATTCAACTTTCGAAAACTTTGAAGGGGGTCTTGTAGGTCCTAAAAAATCAAGTTGCACCCATCAACAAAGTCATGAAAATCAAGAAATACATCTTTCAAATGAATTGCGCAGAAGTCAGATTGTGCATCATCCAGATTGCGCAGAGTGGACTGCGCACACTTTCAAGTGCGCAAGCTGACGTGGCCATGTCATCATTACCTGACACAATCAAACTTTCTGACAACTGACAGCATAAAGAACGAGGAGACTGTTCGTTTATTGCGCCGTACAGCGCTCGAGGATAGATGTATATGCAGCACAATATGTTTGCAGCACAATCCAGCCCAGCGCGGTCCATCCTAGCGCAATCCAAAGTCAGCGCAATTCATGTGGCGCACTTCATCATGACGACTGACAAAAGTACACGTGGCATTCATGCCATCAAATGCTCACTAAGTGGCAACCGTCTGTACACGATCATGCGCATTTCAATCAAATGATGCCATGTGTCCAAGACAGTTGGCCACGATCAGACAACTGCCTGCGCAGTCTAATGCTGCGTAATCCAGTCCATGCGCAATCCAACTTGCGCCATTCAGAATAACTAAAAGTTAGTTATTTCCAGAACTCTATAAATAGAGTTTCAAGTCTTCATTCCGGGGGATCAGACATAAAGTTCAAAAATATCAGAGAGTTCAGAAGTTCTTGCCCAAGTGCTGCTGCATTCTTCCGAGGCTTTTGCCTTCAAATTCAGAGGCTACCGTCTTCAAAGTTCACATCGTCTAAGGGATAAAGCAATCGTCTTCTAGATTGGATTCCTATAGTTGTACTTTCCTAGAATTCTTGTAATCTCTTTACAAAGTTTGTTGAAATAAAGTTCATACTTTTGTTTTTGCAAACACCAGGTACTGGGACTGGACGAGACTTAGACAAGGCTGGACACCATCCATTCACAAGCGGCCAAGCAAATACTACGGCTTACTACTTAACTAACTAGGGTTATCACAAGCCTAATTACTAACAAGATGCAAATTCAGAATTTTCCAGTCCCAAGCCCTGCAGACTATCCAGTTATCCTTCCACGGGTTGAGAGTATGGTTGGGTACATCGCCCAGGAGACGATATACCCTTAGGTGACTTAGAGGGTGCAACACATTGTAGAAGCATGGAAAATACTAAAAAAAATGACTCATGCGGCCAGGAAAGACCCATGCGGCGCTGAAAGTCCATGCGGCTCAGGGTATCATGCGGCACAAGGAGCTATGCGGCTTAGGGCATTCCATGCGGCTCAGAAGACAAGTGGCCTGATAGTGTCCCCCTCCACCCACGCTGTATTAATTGCTATGACGGCTGACCCCTCTGAAAAGTTGACAGCCCTGACACCAAAGGCAGGTAATTATGGCTCTGCCATAATGATGAATCTCTAGGGAAGAGGAAGGAAATCTCTGACACAAATCCCCCCGAGAGCCATAAAAATGCCACGTGGCCTTGCCACGTGGGCATTCGTATGCGGCTCGCTTCTCATGCGGCTCAGAATAAAACCTATGCGGCTCAGTCTATAGGGGCCTCATGCGGCCCGGGCAAAAGACTTCCTATGCGGTTTAGAGTGAACCCATTCTATGCGGCTAAGGCCATGTAAGGCTCATGCGGCTCGAGCGAGGACTTCTCATGCGACCCAAGTGGATATGTACCTATGCGGCCCACAAGAATTACCCCCCCTTGTGGTTCGAGGACTCACGTGAGAGCCACTGCCCACGTAGCCTTGATACGTGGGCTTAACCATATGCGGCTCATTAGTCATGCGGTCTAAACCCCCCAGCAACTCCCAGGACACGTATCCTAGATCGATTAGTTCCTCAGATTTGCTGCCATTTAAGATTGGGACAAATCCCAATAAATCTGGGATACGTGGCAGAAGAATAGGTCTGATTTATTCGCAGATATCAGAAAATCATTATAAAGAAGATTTATTCCAATCAGCATTAATTGCTCATGGGATTTGGTGTAATCTGCACCTAATGGCCCAGATTCCTGATCATCAAAACGAATGGCCAAGATGGACCAATCTCCAAGCCGTCGCCATCTCCATAAGCTAATTATTGGCAACCCTAATGATCACATCCCACTATTATAAATAGCAAGGTGCCATTCCCTTGGAGATAGATACAATTTCAGAGAGAAAAATACGTATATACAGAGAGACCCCCCCCAATAGTCGAAAGGAAGGAGTACACAGAGAGAAAGAGAAGCCAGAAGAGCAACAGAGGAGCAAGAAGAGCATTTCTTCGTCAACGCCTACCACCTTTTCACAGGGAGCCAAGGCTGCATACCGATCGTCCAAGGAGTAAGGCAGGGCTGCCGTCGCCTTCCCGAGCCTCTATCGTCACCCCCAGAATCTAAAATAAACAATTATACTTAGACTGCTGTACCTAGATTTTCGTCCCTAGGCTTTCTTTGTACAAGCGAGTTTGTAACGTGAAGTAAAAGTTCGGTCCTCCGATAATTGTTCTGTTCTTTTATATTTCATGGCAAACACGATGGCGACTCTGTTGGGGACTAACTTTTCCACGGCTGAGGAGTTGGTGACGCAATCGGATGCAGCCAAGCTTGGCTCCACTCAACAAAAGATGGTCGTCCGGTTCGACCAACAGGCGTTCGAAGAGATGCTCTCCGACAAGAGCACTGGTCAGGTCCAGAAGCGAGCCCGCTCAAAGAAGGCCCGTAAGGAGTGGAGACCCCGATCCTTCGTTCCTACTGAAGCTCTTGCAAGGACACCTTCTGTTGTTCAAAACGGCGAGCAAGATTCCCCTGCGGCCCCCCTTCAGATCGTAGACAACTCTGCTGTCCCCAAGTCCGGCAGAAGAAAATACTATGATGCGGGACTTGCAGGGGCAAAGAGGAACTCTATGAGATCCAAGCCGCATAAGGTCATCAGCCGCAGGAAGAAAGCTCATGCGGCTACACCCTTCAGTCGCAGGGAGAAAACTCATGCGGCTACGTCCTCCAACCGCATGAAGAAAACTCATGCGGCCATATCTGTCAGCCGTATAACTTATGCGGCTACAGTTGCCAACAATACGAATTAAACTCATGCGGCTGTGGGAGTCAATCGCTTGCAGAAAACCCATGCGGCCACTATTGCCAACCGCATGCGGCCAGTCTGCACGGTCACGACTCCTAGCCGCACAAGGATGATTCGTCCAATAGCAGAAGTGTCACGACCCGCACCCTAGAGTAAGGGCACGAGAAGTGGGTACGTCCAGCCTACACCGCAGAGTCGGCGGTAGAACGCTGTCCTAGGTTACTATCTAATCAACAACTCACGCAATTATATAATGTACTTGTCAAATCTCAACTCCGAACGGAGGACAAGTATAGATATAATGAATCTCAATCACAGTCTAAGAACGATAAGATAACACAGAAGTTGATAACTAAAGACTAACAACAACATTTATGACTACTGAAAATAATATCTCAACAAACTCAAATACAAACTCGAATCTCAAGTTATTACAATTCAAATTCTAAAACATGAAAACTAAACCAAGTCTACTAGCTAGTCTCCCGATCACTCCTGAGTGTCGGGGCCATAGGTCGCTAAGCCATCTCCTGCTCCAAGGCAAGTAGGGCAAATGTCCTCAGGGCAGTCATCTGTAATATTTTCAACAGGTCCAGTCAGGACAGGAACGAGTACAAATCATCAAGAAATTCCAAGTAAATGACAGAGAACTATAAAGCAGTTATAGACAGTTTTATTGATGAATATGGTAGTTTGTATATAGGTGATGGTATAGAGAAACAGTTAAGGTACAAGGAAAGTAAATACTAAACAAGAGAAGAATCATAGCAATGAAGACTGTAAATAGTACTAGCTGAACTAGAGCAACATGATATAAGTCCAGAATGTAAATGTAACAAGTGCAAAACTCAAGTAAATCCAGACAACATAAATCTGATACCAGGTGATTCCAGTACAAGATGAGTCCGGTATGAGGTGAGTCCAGTCAGTGATCAAAGGTTCCAGGGTGAGTCCAGCCTATACTCTAACAGTGTGTTTTAAAATACCGAGATCGACATGTAAACGGCTGTAGGTAATACGGCACACCACACACTTGGCCAAGTGTGGGATGGCTATCGTTCCAGAATAGTTCCAAGGGAGTGGTTCCAGATTGGGGTATGTCTACATGTCTTACTCTAGTATTTCCCCACCCACAAGTACAAGTGAATCCAGAAACGACACGAGAAATAGAGATGAGTCCAGCCAAACATAATGATACCAGCAAAAGATTCCAGAGTGATTCCAGTAGGTGGTTCCAGTAGTGATTCCAGAGGGTGATGCCAGTAGTGGTTCCAGAAGGTGATGCCAGTAATGATTCCAGAAATAGAGGCCAGACAGATGGTATGTGTGTCGCATACATGAATCCAGAAATATCCATACGTGTTGTAAGAATCACATAAGACTAACTAGAACTGAAGTACAGTAATTGACAAGTAAATGAAAGAACTATCAGAGAATGTACTCGCCTGCTACTCTGAAAAGAGTAATGAAATATCAGATGTCTGCACCGGAGTCACAAAGTCCTAAATAGAGCAGTATGGGTTATGACATGTTTAAAATAAGGTAAATGAAAGCTACAATGCAATCTACATGATTTCTAGGCCAATCTAGGTCAAAGTCAACTCTAAGTCAAGCTTGTTCAACTGTCTAGGTCCAACTAGGTCCAAGTCAAACTTGGTCAACTCTGGGTCAACCCAAGTCAACACTCTAGTCCACTAGGTCAGTCCTAGTCCAGTCAGTCTCACTAGGCCTAACCAAGCCTATTCTAGCAAGCACACACACTATCAAGACTATACAATCCAACAACACAATCACTAAGCATTCAAACCACACATACAGGCTATGAGCCATAGGTATACACCCATAGGCTATGTAGGAAAACTAGATATATGTAGATGAACATACACATACATGTATGTGAAGGGAAAGAAGGATTTAGAAAGTTTAATGTGGGGGTGCATAGCATGGTGTACATGTATGGAGTTGTCTATATTCATGACATTTGAGCATACATACATACATATATCCACCCTTGTATTATACCTTGCCTACATGCTTGCATATTCTTATATTACATACATATACACATATATATGTATCATATATACATAGAGAGGGCAACATATGAGATGGTGTGTGTCTAAAGGGAAACCATGTGTGTGTATGCTCACAAAGTTGTATGTGATAGGATATAGGGTTTTAATGTTCAAGTGGGGTACATGTGTGTGTGTGTATAAATTCTCAAGAAAATCTCAGTTTTCATTGTAAAATCAAACCCAAATGTCAGGCTATATATTCTCAGGATTTATTTATCAATCAACTAAGGTTTTGATTATAGGGAATCTCAGTCACATGTTTCCCAGTTTGTGTGATATGTATGTGTGGGAGTACAACATCTCAGTTGATACAAAATCAATGTGTGGGAAAAAAATCAGTGTTGTGTGTGTATCTGAGTATCTCAGGAAAAATGTGGCAGTTTAACAAACAGTGTGTGTGTGTGTGAATTCATATTTCAGTTGTATTGACAGTTAGGAAAAATTCTCAGGATTGTGTGACAATTGTTTGTACAAAGGACAGCCATGCATCTCAGGTTTTCAAATATTAAGACCCACATCTCAGGAATCATTCCAATGCATATACATACATATAGACATAGCTACATATATTGGATAACTACTCAGTTTTGCACTATTTCAGTTAGCTTGTTTTCATTTGAAGATATTCAATCTCAGGTTATTACATTGGTGTTCTCAGGATTTGCAGTTGGTTGACAGGAAGTATTAAGCAGTGAAGGAAAAATGAACCATAGTGTGACAGGAAAATGAAATTAGCAATTTAAATACACATCAAGAACAGTGCAACATAACCATCTCAGGTTTTACTCCTTCATTCTCAGTTTTTACCAAAAAGTGGAATTGAAACTCAGTTAGGAAGGAAAAGGAAAAAAGAAATCAATTCATTGTCCTACAAATCTCAGTTCATCATATCAATTAATCCTATTAGCAACAGTTAACAAAACTAATCTATCAATTCAAAATAACACTATACAACACATATGTATAGATGATTTAATATGGAATTTAAACAGGGAAATGGGTTTAAAACAGGGAATCAAAATCTCATAATTCATGAGACTGAACGTATCAGTCATAATCCAAATCAATGCTCGAATTCTCATTCTAGATCAAACAACCTAATCTAACATGTAAAACTGACCTATCAGGTATTAATACATATGTTCAAATCAAATGTGACCATTCAATCATTAATTTAACAGTTAAACATCAGGGAAAAGTTAAAATATGAACTTACAGTTCAAAGAACTCAATGTCAGTGAAGAACACTGACACAGGAAATACACAATCTCTCGAGCCCAAATTAAACCATTGTATAAAATGCAGTAGCAGAGATTTGACTACTCATTTGAGATCTAAAATAATCATTAAAACACATTTTAAAAACATTAAAATCGATTCAACAAACAGAAACATCACAGAGAACACACACACGCACACAGCTGATCAGTGCACACTCAAAAACGTGTCCGACACGACACGAGGACTCGTGAAATTTGACGAGCCTCGTGTCAGTCAATGCCTCAACACGTGTGCCAAGAATCTCGTGGCCACGTGGCGTGTGCTGCGCGCAATCAACCCCGAGTAGCAGGGGATGAACAGTACCGCGCGCACACGGCTGCACACACGTGTTCGCGTGTCCCCACGACACGACACGACACATAAACTAGCCTAGGACACAGGAAATACTTAGACGACACCTAGATCTAGGTTTCCAATCAAAAATATTTGGAAAACTCATTCGAGCAGTCCTCTTGGACATTTTGTCGAGCACTTGGTGCAATGCTCTGATACGTGTCCGATACGGACACGAAACGAGCTCGAATCCTAGGGTTAGCTTCCCTAACAGTTGGGTGAGGGCTAGGGGACCTTAAAAATGAATTTTAATGGAATTTAGGGGCTGAGATGAGGATTATACCTATTGGTTTCCCAAGCTTCAAAAACATACCAAAGAAAGAGGTCCTTTCAACCACCAAAGCTCCTCAAATTGTGTGCCCCCTGTCAAAACTCAATCCAAACAGTAAGGAAATACTATTTAGAAACTATAGGAATTTGTTTGAAGGAAAAAGGAGCTAATTTGGATTTTCTATGAATTTGTGAAGTTGGAACATTACCTCTTTCCTAAACTTGATGAACCCTAATGAAAAGAGGCTTGTCCTAAGTTTTTGGGAGAATATAAATAGGGGAATGGGCTGTTGAAATCAGTAGGATTAGGGTTTTAGATGAGTGGTTAGGATCACTCCAACAATTTCCTAGCCTTCCTATTGGTTGAGGCTTCTTTTCACAAATATCTCAAAAGGAAATATCTCATCCTAATAATATCTAGATATTACTAACCTTGGCACTTAGTAGGAATGCTCTAACCCTAATTTCAACCTCATGACTAATCTAGGTTAGGTTAACTTATAGGTTAAGGCTCCACCAAAAGACTAGCACAATATTTAATTAATATAAATTACAAATTCACAAAATTGCCAAAATGACCAAAATACCCTTAGGCTAAAAATAGGTAATTTGAATTCCTAATCACATGACTAGGCTCCTTTGGTCATGGTTAGTCTCTAGGCTTAGCAATACTAGGGTTTAGCTAGTTAACCATCAAAATCACCAATCACTATTTTAAATAGTTTTAAATTAATTAAAAATCACCAAAAATCACAATATGATTTAAATATCATTATTAAATAATTATAATTATAAAATTTCAAAATTGCCCTCATTTGGAAAACTGGGTGTTACAAGTCTACCCCCCTTAGAAGAATTTCGTCCTCGAAATTTAAGATGATCGTACTCCTCCTAGGTCAAAACCCCAAACAACAAGGTCGAAAGATAACATGCAAACATAGTCCTACTGGTCGTGATTCCACAGTCTAGAACAGGGTAACTACGCTATCTAGCATATCACAAACATATCCTGGCAGGTACTAAGGGAATCACACATGAAGGTGAAAGAAGGACAAGAAAGACTGACATGCTAACCCGTCACCCATAGCGTCGGTCTACTCGACTGTCAGCACAAAAGCCCTGCCCCTCTGGGGTATATCCCTCTGATGGTGCGGGGCACGGTGCTGCGCTATAGGTGGCCTAACTCCCTCTATCTAATCCATGAAACTCAAGTAACATCCACCCTGATATTCCATTCCATCACACTAGGGCACCATCTATATGGTATCTATTCTAAAATCTGATAATCATACCCGTCTATCCAGAACCACATTACCAGAATCCTCGTTACGCCAGTAAGTACTACAGCGATAATCCATAGAGTCTGCGACTAAGGTACATACCTCTAGAATCGTGGTATTTAAAATTTTCGCATTGCCGTTAGCTTGGCTGCGAAAACCTTAAATTCCCACACCCGAGAAATACATCCAAAATTAGACTCTATCTCATCGCCAAACCAGCTAATATGGCTATAGAAGATTCTAGATTCTATGACCGAGGCAACCTAGCCCATAATGTTATCTTGGTAGAAAATCAAGTCAATAATGAATACCAAGAATCAAATTCAACGATGAACAAAGAAGTAGACAGAAACTGTCGGAATTGAATTTCGAGATAGTTTATAATGAGATTCTCAAGGGTCATCCCAGGAATCTTCTCAAGTAGTCCTAACTGTGATTGAGCACTCTCTCAACTAAGCCTATTCCTTAGTTCCTATCGCAGGCTGTAGTGATACTCTAGTTTGAATACCACTACATAAACTCGACCTGCATGGGCCACCACTAAAAACGTGTCACGACCCGCACCCTAGAGTAAGGGCACGAGAAGTGGGTATGTCCAGCCTACACCGCAGAGTCGGCGGTAGAACGCTGTCCTAGGTTACTATCTAATCAACAACTCACGCAATTATATAATGTACTTGTCAAATCTCAACTCCGAACGGAGGACAAGTATAGATATAATGAATCTCAATCACAGTCTAAGAACGATAAGATAACACAGAAGTTGATAACTAAAGACTAACAACAACATTTATAACTACTGAAAATAATATCTCAACAAACTCAAATACAAACTCGAATCTCAAGTTATTACAATTCAAATTCTAAAACATGAAAACTAACCAAGTCTACTAGCTAGTCTCCCGATCACTCCTGAGTGTCGGGGCCATAGGTCGCTAAGCCATCTCCTGCTCCAAGGCAAGTAGGGCAAACGTCCTCAGGGCAGTCATCTGTAATATTTTCAACAGGTCCAGTCAGGACAGGAACGAGTACAAATCATCAAGAAATTCCAAGTAAATGACAGAGAACTATAAAGCAGTTATAGACAGTTTTATTGATGAATATGGTAGTTTGTATATAGGTGATGGTATAGAGAAACAGTTAAGGTACAAGGAAAGTAAATACTAAACAAGAGAAGAATCATAGCAATGAAGACTGTAAATAGTACTAGCTGAACTAGAGCAACATGATATAAGTCCAGAATGTAAATGTAACAAGTGCAAAACTCAAGTAAATCCAGACAACATGAATCTGATACCAGGTGATTCCAGTACAAGATGAGTCCGGTATGAGGTGAGTCCAGTCAGTGATCAAAGGTTCCAGGGTGAGTCCAGCCTATACTCTAACAGTGTGTTTTAAAATACCGAGATCGACATGTAAACGGCTGTAGGTAATACGGCACACCACACACTTGGCCAAGTGTGGGATGGCTATCGTTCCAGAATAGTTCTAAGGGAGTGGTTCCAGATTGGGGTATGTCTACATGTCTTACTCTAGTATTTCCCCGCCCACAAGTACAAGTGAATCCAGAAACGACACGAGAAATAGAGATGAGTCCAGCCAAACATAATGATACCAGCAAAAGATTCCAGAGTGATTCCAGTAGGTGGTTCCAGTAGTGATTCCAGAGGGTGATGCCAGTAGTGGTTCCAGAAGGTGATGCCAGTAATGATTCCAGAAATAGAGGCCAGACAGATGGTATGTGTGTCGCATACATGAATCCAGAAATATCATACGTGTTGTAAAAATCACATAAGACTAACTAGAACTGAAGTACAGTAATTGACAAGTAAATGAAAGAACTATCAGATAATGTACTCGCCTGCTACTCTGAAAAGAGTAATGAAATATCAGATGTCTGCACCGGAGTCACAAAGTCCTAAATAGAGCAGTATGGGTTATGACATGTTTAAAATAAGGTAAATGAAAGCTACAATGCAATCTACATGATTTCTAGGCCAATCTAGGTCAAAGTCAACTCTAAGTCAAGCTTGTTCGACTGTCTAGGTCCAACTAGGTCCAAGTCAAACTTGGTCAACTCTGGGTCAACCCAAGTCAACACTCTAGTCCACTAGGTCAGTCCTAGTCCAGTCAGTCTCACTAGGCCTAACCAAGCCTATTCTAGCAAGCACACACACTATCAAGACTATACAAGCCAACAACACAATCACTAAGCATTCAAACCACACATACAGGCTATGAGCCATAGGTATACACCCATAGGCTATGTAGGAAAACTAGATATATGTAGATGAACATACACATACATGTATGTGAAGGGAAAGAAGGATTTAGAAAGTGTAATGTGGGGGTGCATAGCATGGTGTACATGTATGGAGTTGTCTATATTCATGACATTTGAGCATACATACATACATATATCCACCCTTGTATTATACCTTGCCTACATGCTTGCATATTCTTATATTACATACATATACACATATATATGTATCATATATACATAGAGAGGGCAACATATGAGATGGTGTGTGTCTAAAGGGAAACCATGTGTGTGTATGCTCACAAAGTTGTATGTGATAGGATATAGGGTTTTAATGTTCAAGTGGGGTACATGTGTGTGTGTGTATAAATTCTCAAGAAAATCTCAGTTTTTATTGTAAAATCAAACCCAAATGTCAGGCTATATATTCTCAGGATTTATTTATCAATCAACTAAGGTTTTGATTATAGGGAATCTCAGTCACATGTTTCCCAGTTTGTGTGATATGTATGTGTGGGAGTACAACATCTCAGTTGATACAAAATCAATGTGTGGGAAAAAAATCAGTGTTGTGTGTGTATCTGAGTATCTCAGGAAAAATGTGGCAGTTTAACAAACAGTGTGTGTGTGTGTGAATTCATATTTCAGTTGTATTGACAGTTAGGAAAATTCTCAGGATTGTGTGACAATTGTTTGTACAAAGGACAGCCATGCATCTCAGGTTTTCAAATATTAAGACCCACATCTCAGGAATCATTCCAATGCATATACATACATATAGACATAGCTACATATATTGGATAACTACTCAGTTTTGCACTATTTCAGTTAGCTTGTTTTCATTTGAAGATATTCAATCTCAGGTTATTACATTGGTGTTCTCAGGATTTGCAGTTGGTTGACAGGAAGTATTAAGCAGTGAAGGAAAAATGAACCATAGTGTGACAGGAAAATGAAATTAGCAATTTAAATACACATCAAGAACAGTGCAACATAACCATCTCAGGTTTTCTCCTTCATTCTCAGTTTTTACCAAAAAGTGGAATTGAAACTCAGTTAGGAAGGAAAAGGAAAAAAGAAATCAATTCATTGTCCTACAAATCTCAGTTCATCATATCAATTAATCCTATTAGCAACAGTTAACAAAACTAATCTATCAATTCAAAATAACACTATACAACACATATGTATAGATGATTTAATATGGAATTTAAACAGGGAAATGGGTTTAAAACAGGGAATCAAAATCTCATAATTCATGAGACTGAACGTATTAGTCATAATCCAAATCAATGCTCGAATTCTCATTCTAGATCAAACAACCTAATCTAACATGTAAAACTGACCTATCAGGTATTAATACATATGTTCAAATCAAATGTGACCATTCAATCATTAATTTAACAGTTAAACATCAGGGAAAAGTTAAAATATGAACTTACAGTTCAAAGAACTCAATGTCAGTGAAGAACACTGACACAGGAAATACACAATCTCTCGAGCCCAAATTAAACCATTGTATAAAATGCAGTAGCAGAGATTGACTACTCATTTGAGATCTAAAATAATCATTAAAACACATTTTAAAAACATTAAAATCGATTCAACAAACAGAAACATCACAGAGAACACACACACGCACACAGCTGATCAGTGCACACTCAAAAACGTGTCCGACACGACACGAGGACTCGTGAAATTTGACGAGCCTCGTGTCAGTCAATGCCTCAACACGTGTGCCAAGAATCTCGTGGCCACGTGGCGTGTGCTGCGCGCAATCAACCCCGAGTAGCAGGGGATGAACAGTACCGCGCGCACACGGCTGCACACACGTATTCGCGTGTCCCCACGACACGACACGACACATAAACTAGCCTAGGACACAGGAAATACTTAGACGACACCTAGATCTAGGTTTCCAATCAAAAATATTTGGAAAACTCATTCGAGCAGTCCTCTTGGACATTTCGTCGAGCACTTGGTGCAATGCTCTGATACGTGTCCGATACGGACACGAAACGAGCTCGAATCCTAAGGTTAGCTTCCCTAACAGTTGGGTGAGGGCTAGGGGACCATAAAAATGAATTTTAATGGAATTTAGGGGCTGAGATGAGGATTATACCTATTGGTTTCCCAAGCTTCAAAAACACACCAAAGAAAGAGGTCCTTTCAACCACCAAAGCTCCTCAAATTGTGTGCCCCCTGTCAAAACTCAATCCAAACAGCAAGGAAATACTATTTAGAAACTATAGGAATTGTTTGAAGGAAAAAGGAGCTAATTTGGATTTTCTATGAATTTGTGAAGTTGGAACATTACCTCTTTCCTAAACTTGATGAACCCTAATGAAAAGAGGCTTGTCCTAAGTTTTTGGGAGAATATAAATAGGGGAATGGGCTGTTGAAATCAGTAGGGTTAGGGTTTTAGATGAGTGGTTAGGATCACTCCAACAATTTCCTAGCCTTCCTATTGGTTGAGGCTTCTTTTCACAAATATCTCAAAAGGAAATATCTCATCCTAATAATATCTAGATATTACTAACCTTGGCACTTAGTAGGAATGCTCTAACCCTAATTTCAACCTCATGACTAATCTAGGTTAGGTTAACTTATAGGTTAAGGCTCCACCAAAAGACTAGCACAATATTTAATTAATATAAATTACAAATTCACAAAATTGCCAAAATGACCAAAATACCCTTAGGCTAAAAATAGGTAATTTGAATTCCTAATCACATGACTAGGCTCCTTTGGTCATGGTTAGTCTCTAGGCTTAGCAATACTAGGGTTTAGCTAGTTAACCATCAAAATCACCAATCACTATTTTAAATAGTTTTAAATTAATTAAAAATCACCAAAAATCACAATATGATTTAAATATCATTATTAAATGATTATAATTATAAAATTTCAAAATTGCCCTCATTTGGAAAACTGGGTGTTACAAGAAGACAACCGCATGCAGCCAGCCTGCACGGTATCCAACTCTAGCCGCATAACGTCCGTTTCACGCTTCTCTCGATCAGTTTTCGACCGTCTCTCATGCGGTCCCAACTCTGATGATTCTCTGGATAATAAGCCAGACTCTGTGGTACCCAACTTGGACTCCTCCTATTACGCACCCGCAGGTGCTAAAAAGAGGAAGTCTAGGACAGCGCGGGCTCATCAAGCCCAGTCAGCTGTTCCAACCTCTGACTATCGGGGCGCCCCGTTGACTATCACACGGGCCTCAGATGGGAAGTTGTATACAATTGCTCGAGTCTAGCCCTCGACGGCAAACAGACGGAGTGGTTCCTCTGACCTGCGGGAGGTGATCCTCCAGAAACGCAAGGAAAGAGAAGGAGTGTCGGTGTGCAAAGAATCCTCACTTGGACATCGCTGCACCCAAATCATCGTCAATTGCTGCTGCAACAACGCGGCAGTGACGGAAGATCGGCCATCCGTCTTCCAAAGGCTACAGCACCCAAACTCAGAAGATGAGGCACCTCTTGTTGTCTCCTGCAATTCCGCTCAAAAGGTCCCCACCGAAAGGAGGGGGAAAAAGACAAGCATCTCCAGTCCCAAGAAATCAACCACTACAGCTACGAAAATGTCGTCTAAACGGTTGTCTTCCACCGGAGTATTCCAACACACCCGTTCAAAGACGAAATCCGCTGCAGTAGAAATTCATCATCTGCATCGCTGGGGGTTGGGGTAGCACTCATCCGAACATCCGCAACAATCCGATGTTTCAGGAAGCCGAGCCCGGGGAAACGATTCTTCCATCAGGCGCGACAGGCTCCGATGTCCCCGAGGACATCCGTGATTCTCAAGACGAAGTAAACTCTGAGGCTGGGGGTACTGCTCCCTCCGAGTCCGAACCAGAAGACAACATCCCCATATATCCTGATGACTTCTCCGTACACGGGTACGACTCGGAAGCACATCCTCCACCGTCCCTTCCATCACTCCTCACGTAAGGACGGTGTTCATGACGGTAGCAATCAAGGTGGTTTCAGTGATCGCCAGCGCATTGACAGTCTCGAAGCCATATTACTTGCTTTGGTCAAATCTGTAGACTAGATTGAAGCGGCCCTGTCCACTCTACAAGGAGGAACGCCTGGTCAAACAAGCACGGGCCCTGCGGTCAATATAGATTCAAACTCAGTGGCGCCAAACCCGGGCAATAATCCTCCCGAAATAACAGCCCCTACCGCGACAGATGAGACCCGAGAAGTAAGGAGAGAGGTCCAGGAGCTCCGAGCCATGTTCCATGCCCGAGAAAACGCTCAAGATCTCAGAATACGGCAACCATACCCTGCTGAATGGAGGGATGTTCCATTTCCACCAAGATATAAGCCGTTCAATATCAACCCGTATGATGGCAAAACCTCAGCATGTCGGTACATCACTTACTTTGAGGTCACCACCGACCATCTGCCCCATGATGATGCGATCCTCACACGATTATTCATTGGGCATTGGAAGGAGTCGCCTTCGATTGGTACCGCAATCTACCGGACAACTGTATCCACTCCTTCGCCGGCTTCAAGCGCATGTTCTTGGAGCGATTCTATGAAGTAGGACAGGACGTCACTATGTCCACTCTCATGGACGTCGTCCAAGGGGAGAAGGAGTTGACAAGGAACTACATCGAGCGGTTCTGCCAGACCGCCATGAAGCTGCCCTCCGGAAATCCAGATTCCTCTTTGATTGAGATATGCCAAAGAGACTGCTTCCTACGATCAGTCTCTGGATGGGCGAAAGTCAATTCAAAGATTGGAAGGCATTCATCATCAGCGCCACAAGCGCCGAAGAACGACTAAAGAAGGCTCGCCAACTGGGGTTGCATATCTCGGAAGGAGAAAACAAGGGCAAGCGTCCCAACAACGATAATGGGGGTAACCCCTCCAACAATCGGGACAGCAAGGGAAAGCAGGCTATGGTGGCTGACACGGCACAAAAGCCCGAATCACAGCCAGCAGACAAGCAATGGCCTCAGATCACTTACTCTTTCGAAGACGGCCACGTCAAGCCTATCTTAGACATGCTCATACAAGGGGATAGAATTCAGCTTCCTCCACCAAGACGGAAGCCTCGGCCGGCTGATTTAGAGAACCCGAAGTTCTGCCATTACCACCGTTATGTACACCACGCTACACACGACTGCTACCAATTAAACGGTACATCCAAAGCCTCATCGATTCGAACGCCCTGGCAATCGACTTCGAGGAGGTAACAGTAGCAGCCAATATGGTGTCCGTATAATTCGGCAGCTTCCCTCCAACGGAGACTCAAGACGGGGTAATCCTTGTCCCTCTGGCAACGATGGAAATTACCAATCTTCCCCCTCCCCAGATCAGGCTACCGGTCTAGTACCTCTCACCACCTCACGAGGGAAGGTCATGTGGGTCCATCCAGACTTGGTATCAGAAGTAACACGGCCCACACCATCTCCCATTAACAAAAAGAGTGGAAAAATCAGGACCTGCCACACAATCTCAGCAGACAACGAGGAAGCTACAGCCGTCGTCACGCGGTCCGGAGCACAATCCCAACCTGTGGTTGACAGCCCAGCTGAAAATCATCAACCCCTACAACTGATGCTCTGGGACCGGCTCAGCCTTCGACGACCGATAAGCCTAGGCCGAAGGAGACTCGCTTCGACAAATCCCTCCGAAAGGATGCAGCCCAAGGGCTAGAGAGGCCCTACAACTTTGACATCTTAGCACAATTGGCTAACACTCCGGCAAATTGTCACTATATGAACTCCTAAGGCTCTCCAAGGACGTTCGTATTGCATTGAGCGAAGCACTCCAAAATGCCGATGCCTATCTCGCTCAATCCAACCTCACC
>JANAVB010014460.1:0-36766 GCA_029216955.1 Iris pallida
AAATAAGAGTGATGTATTTGTTTATTTTCGGGATTTTTCATAAGAACGTCCAGACTCGGTACAAAACAGTTATGAAGGTACTGATTTCTGACAATGAAACGGAGTATACCAACAGGACGCTTGCAAAATACTTGTCAGCACACGGAATACAACATCAGACTATATGTGCATACACACCAGCACAAAATAGAGTAGCAGAAAGAAAGAACAGACACCTTTTGGAGGCCGCAAGAAAGTATAATGATCGACATGAATGTCCCACAAAGTCTGAGGGGGCATGCAGTATTGACAGTAGCTCAACTCATCAACAAGATGCCTTCGAAAGTCTTAGGATGGAAGTACCCATGTGAAGTATTACAAGGCGATAATAGTGGGATACTCCCACTGAAGGTGTTTGGGTGTATGTATTTTGTGACGGACAACCGGCTATCAGTTGGAAAACTTGACCCTAGAGCGGTCAAGTGTATCTTCGTGTGCTACTCACCAACTCAGAAGGGGTAAGTGTGCTGAAGTCCAGTAGAGAAGAAGAAATTTATCAGTATGGATGTCCACTTCTGAGAGCATGAGCCATACTACCGCCAGGAGGGAACTTCACACAACACGCCTAATACTACCAGTATGAGGCAAGAGGGTGTGATGGAGAACTTGGTGGTGACCGATTTTGAAGTTTGGCATAAAGGTACGGTTGAGGAGGAACATGAAGGTAAAATGGAATAGGGGGGAGGAGATGACATGTATTAGGCTTACGGATCAGGGGAGTTACTTATCTACAGCAGGAGAGAGAAGAAAACTGCAGGACCAGTACCTACAGTGCCAGTGGTGCCAAGCCCCTTGCCTGTGTTAGTTCCAACTCGTGAGACGCCTACACCACCACCCCCTTCAAGTGATATCATTCCTCCTACTCCTTCTATACTACTATTTGTACGGAGGACCACTCGCAACAATAAGAAAAATCCTCCGGACAGATTTGGTTGGAATCTTGTTCAGTTTGTTTTTTATGACCATATCTCTTCTTCTTATTGGATAATCTTACTGAACATGTACAATTAATAGTACCCTTATCGACCACTGGTTAGAAAGTGCCATCCGCTGTCTGAATGTTATCTGTTGATGCTAGTTGAGTGTAAGAAGAAAACTCACTAGTATTTCCCGTCACATGCCGATATGCTCCTGAGTCGATAATCAGTCTGACGATTTAAGGATAGAGATAGATGCAGGGGCAAGTGACTCGTCAGTACCTTCTAGTGGATGGACATACTGTAGGACTGTTGTGTAATGACTCCCTCTGCCCTAGCGGAACGCCGATTCAAATGGCAAGTGCAACGACTCAAATGAGTCGTCGACTCGAAGAGTTGCGTCGACCTAATAAAGAATCGATACAAGACTTACATTGGCCCGTCGAAGATGAATCCAGACTTAGACTTTCAAAGGCACGCTTGGAGTATCTCTCTGCTGATGCGAACATCGCTAAGGTGGGTGGCTCCGATGAACCTGTCTTTGCTTAGCCTAGACACTTAATAATACGGACACTATTGCCAGAATCGCTAAGGCGATAACACCGTGTATGCTAATAAATGACTCAACACACCTAGCTAAGGGAATAATCCTATCTTGTATGCTTGTTTAGAACATGAAAAAGAACTCAAAAAGTATAAGAGCTCTCGCAACGTACTCCACGCTCGTGCCAAGACACAAGCTTACATTTTGAGTTCCTTATGCGTTCAATAATGAAGCTGTCACTTTCCGTTCCCAGAATACGTATTTTAAATACGTGTACTGCTTGAATGTATTTATTTAATATTTATCATGTATTATTTTGTATTTAAATTTCTTTAATTTTATGCTAATTATTTTTTTGTATTTTACTTCTGCTTTTACTTTGCTTTTGGGTTCGGCCTGATTTGGTTTATTTTCTAGCCTTGGGTGGTTCAACATGAACCCACCTACCCCCTCTTCATTTAAAGCCCTAAACCCTTTCTCTCTCTTTATTTCTTCTCCTTCTCATTAACTCTTCTTCTTCATCCTCCATAACTCTCTCCCACCTACCCAGCCGCATAGGCAAGTGCCAACTTGCTTCATGATAGAACCCCAGTATTATTGTTCCATCATCTTTCTTACTTGATCTTAAGTCTCTTTAGTATTTAGCATTTTCAATTTTTATGGCTCATTTTGTGTAGATCTAAACTTATTGTATATTTTTTGGGTTATCGAGTTCTGATCTAACTAACCTTGTTATTTTCAAGTTTTGATGGTTCCATGTTGTAGAAAATTTCATTCTACCCCATTTTGACCTATGGAAGTCCAGATTTGGGCTCGGAATGAAGGATTTAGAGAGCATGGAAGCAATGGCTTCCATAGTTCTTTTCTCAAAAAATTCGGAGAAGAAGAATAGTTCTGGCCACATGGCTCCTTCCTGCAGCTTAGCCATATTAGCATTCTGGCCGCATGAAGATTTTGGCCACATCAAGCATCCTGGCCGCATAAGCTTTCTGGCCGCATGAGATCCTGGCCGCATGGCATTTAGTATTCAGCCGCATATGCATATACTTATCTAGCTGCATATCGTATATTAAGCCGCATGTACTCATCCAGCCGCATGTATTTCTATTTTCCGCAGCCACATGAACTTCAATCTTTTCCAGCCGCATATTATTTATCATTTGAGCCGCATGGACTAATCATTCTCAGCCACATAAGGCATAACATTCTCAGCCGCATAAGGCATAACATTCTCAGCCGCATATAGGCTTGTCATATCCGAGCCGCATAGACTCTGCTTTTCCTTGGCCGCATGGCATGAAGCCGCATGGACTTAGTTTTCCAGCCGCATAAACTTTACTTTTCTCAGCCGCATGCCCTCGTTCTTTTCGAGCCGCATGAGACTGCACCCTCCTGGCCGCATGACCTTGGCAGCGCTGAGCCGCATGGGACTTATTTCCACCCTTGCCATATGAGCATGAAACCCCAGCCGTATAAGGCTTGTGACTTCTTGGCCACAGGGCAACAAGCCACATGAGACCCGATTTCTGGCCGCATGTCATTGAGCCGCATGAGACCCTATTTTTCGGCCGTATGAACTCTAGCCCATAATACCTTTTGGCTGATTCTTGTCCCGAATTGACATTGATTGACATTAATTGATATTGATTGACATTGATTGTGACCTTGACTAATAATTGATCATGCGTTCCTAGTTGGAACTAATAGACTGGCTAGTCGTCTTATTGAATTGAATGAGACACGTTCATATGAACTATGAACTATTGTAATCGACTGGCTGATCCCGAACATTTACATATGGGCACGTGCAGGCTTCAATTTATTTTCTATAAAAGCAACATGTGTACTTTATGGTCAAGGCATGATTATTTCATGGTTAGTTTTGATTGTTGCATTACGCTATATAAGACCTACAACCTAACCGTACGGGTATCGTTGTAGAGTTGTGCATATCGTACCTGGTACGAAAGTACTCATCCTGAAGGACTATGATCCACGGTATGGGATTTCACTTAACATAGAGGCTACTAAGTTAAATAAAATAATGATTGCATGGAGAGGATGGATTCCCGAGTTCTTACATGGCAGCCCTCTTTGGGACTATTAGTGCCCGACACGCCGGCTGGTTCCCACAGATACTACAAATCTGTCACATGGGCAGGGAGCGGTATCTGCTTATATTATTTATTGTATATTGATGACGGGCGTCCCGCTGAGACTCGTCTAATTTATGATTGGCGTAATTGATTGATTGGGTAGACTAGCCTTGCTTGCACATAGTAAAAACTGAGGAATCCTTATTGCATATTTCCAGGAGAACTTGGAACTCACAGTAGCAAGCCGTAATAGTTGAATGGCCATTTAAATTGATTTATTTGTGTACTGTACCTACTCTGTTAACTACCGAGATGATCAGAATATCAGGACATGACGGGTCAACTTCTGTCCTTGTTTGGTTGGGAAGTTGGTTCGAAGGGTCGTGATGTTATGAGAATCCCAGTAGCAAGAAGAGATCTATTTATCATATTTTCTTATTACTGGTTCTAATTTCTCATATCGTGCTTCCTTGCGGTACTTGCTATTAGAGCTCTAACCTCTCTGGTTTTGCATGGCCAGATTTAGAGCCGGTTCCCGAGGACTCAGCTTACTTCCACCTCTAAGATGGTCAATACTAGAGGAATGATCGCAGGAGGACTCGAGTGGGTTCCTTACTTCCCCGCTCGTTTTGTTACTTACTTTATACTTTCCCGTTTGGCACCGACATGTTAGTCGGATTGTCTTGTACTTACTTTTACATAATTGTAACTAAGTCAGGCTGCAGTTGATAAACAATTGTGTATACTTTGCTACATCTTCTGGCAATACTTTGTGAAGCCAGATATCAAGAACATTTTGACTGAGCGTTTGGGACGCCTTACTGCTTTATCTTACATGTTCTCTATTACTGTTTTTTGTTCGAAAGATTGAGACAATAGATGTGAAGTGACCATAGCGAGACTTTAATGTAGTATGCACCCCCTCGTCTTTTAGACAACATTGATCGTATTATACGGTATTCATCTACCCGTAATACGTAGCTGGCTGAGTCATTCTCCCACTCTCTAGTATTCTGGTTCTGGGACGTGACAAAGTTTTAGTTGTGGCCCATGCAGGTCTAATTTCAGACTTGTGGGGTATTTTAATAGAATGTCTCAATCACACATGTTCCCCTTTGATCTCATAAATTATTATTCTCAACCCTAGCTTGACATTCCAGTATCCTTCGACTTCATTAATCCTTCATGTCCGGTCGTTTGATTATTCTCTTGTCCCTTTTCTTAGGGGCACTTCGTCCGCATCTATTAGAACTGGACAACAACAACAAGGGCAATATGGGCAACATGACCAGGTTGGTCAGCAACAAGGATCAGTACTACCTCAAGAAACTATCCAAGAAGAAGTGATAGTGGAACCAGCAGCTGGACAGCAGTATCCGGAGGTTCCAACACCACCAATAGTTGCACCTACCTCCGTGGAAGTGGACACACCGGCCCTTCTGGAGATCATGAGAGGGATAATGGCTACTCAGCAACATCAAATGTTGGTCCAGCAGCGCATGCACGCTCAGTTGCAAGAGCAGAACGTATTACTCAACCAAGGGTTGCAGACGGCTTTGGAAAGAGGGGCAAGGGCAGATTCAGGAACATCAACCAGGTTTTGTAAGTACAACCTCCGTCGTTTCGAGGGCACGGAAGATGCCATCTTAGCAGATGCATGTCTTAAAGATATTGAGGCTATTTTGACAGCAGCTAAGGTGCTGGTGGATGAACGTGTGGATCAAGTGAAGTTGTTACTTCAGGATCTCGTACGTGATTGGTGGGAATCAGAAGAAGTGGGCATCAAACGTCCTGTTGCTTGAGAAGATTTTACTGCAAGATTCAAGACGAAGTACTATGGAGTTGTTGCATAGTTTGAGTTACAACAGAAGTTTATCAACCTCAAGCAGGCCAGCAAGACAGTAGATGCTTATGCAGCGGAGTTCTACAGATTGAGTAGGTTCGCCCCAGAGATGGTAGCAATAGGGAGCCAGAGGGCTATGAGATTTCAGCAAAGATTTCTTCTTGAGCTCTTGCAATTGATAGAGGGGCACAATTACCAGACTTTTGATGAAGTATTGACGGCAACCCGAAGGCATGAGATCACCATTCAGAGGATGAAGGCAAGGGCTGGAGGTCAGAAAAGATCCCACAATCAGATTGAAGGAGGAGGAGAAGTAGCGCCCCGAACAACAGTACCGTCCCTTGGCATTCACATTCACGATGTGACAATGCGAGGGCCAGCACCACCACCCAAACAGCAATAGAGGAAGAACCAGCAACCCCAGCGGGATGCACTTATTGTGGGAAGGTAGGGCACACTAGGGATGTGTGTCGGACATTAAACGGGCAGTGTTTGATATGTGGAAGTCCAGATCATCGAGTTACCACCTGTCCTATGAATTCGAGGTCAGGAGGACCAGTACAACAATTTCCTGCTCTGCCAACACCAGGGACATGCCAGTATCGAGGACCAGCGGTGGCAGTGAGACCATTGACACAGCGCCCGTTCATGACACAGCCTCATATGTTTTGGCAGCAGGGACCGCCGATGCAGCAGTAGCACAGACCACCCCAGCATCACCAAGGCAGGGGCCAGCAGCAGCACCAGGCTAGGCCACAGCATGGGAACCAACAAGGAGGTCGAGGGCAGGCATTCACTCTGTCCTTGGAAGAGGCATTGGCACCGGGAGATGTTATGGCAGGTAACATTCTCGTCGATTCATATCCCGTAGTAGCATTGTTTGATCCGGGAGCATCACACTCATTTATATCTACACAATTTGTGACACGACTAGGAATGGAGTTCGAAGCATTGCCAGGGAGGTTGAATATTGTAGGAGCGTAAAAAAATGCTTTATAGACCAAGTCAAAGAAGTTGAGAACTTTATGCTAACTATTCTCTACTCGAGCAACTTTTTACGCTAGCTATTCTCTACGCTAGCTACTCTCTACGCGAAAGACAGACTGTCAGGGCATTTAATGCAAGTGATTCGATCTGACACGATGATTTTCTGACAGCCTGACAGTAGGATTACACAAAAGCCGAGGAGCTTTTTTTCACCAAATCTAATACTCGTAGTATAGTGTGCAAATGAGGCTATTTTACGCTCAATAAAAACTGCTTCTTTTACGCACGATAGTTATTTGAGCTTTTACGCTCAAGGCTGTTGTGGGCGTAAAGTCTATTTGGGATTTTTTTTACGCTCAAGGCTAATTTTCTAGCCACTTTACGCAGGAAGTTTATTTTGGGCTATTTTACGCCCGTTTGCCACTTTAAGCTAGGAGTATATTTTGGGTCATTTTTACGCTCGATCTTTCCTGGCTACTTGAGAACGTGGTTTGCTTACATGGCTTTCATACCACACTTATCGAAGAAAATGTGTACGTGCTCTCCCCACTTTGTTGAAGTAGTGGGACACGTGTCACCATGCATAGAGATCAAAACTCTACGTGGGACACGTGTCAACTTGCGTAGAGGATGATTTGGATCGTGGGTGACAGTTACTAGCGTAGAGACCTGATTTTGTTGTTTTTACGCATAAAGGGTTAAGTCTATAAATAGACTTATTTTTACGTATCAAGGAGGATCAGGAGATCAATAGAGACAGGAGAGGAGATTCCGAGAAAACTCATATTTTCATAGTGATATTCCCAGAAGCATTTCTTCTACTTTTTCTCAAGAACATAGTGAAGCAAAGCAAGAAAGCATTCGACTGTGCCATCAGTGCCGTTGCTCGATACCTTTCCGGTGACTTAGTTCTTCCGATTGTTCGTCTTCTTCAAGCAGTTTTCTTCATCATCATCATATAGTCCACGGAACAAAGTGATCGCTCTCAGACCAGACTTCCATAGCAATACTTCCCATAATATTTGTACATCTGTACTTTTTCTAGTTTTCTTTCAAAAGCCAATTTTTAGGCATTTTGTTAAGTGAATCAAAATGGCGACTCTGCTGGGGAAGACCTTCTCCTCTGATGAGAAAGAAATTGCTCAATATGATGATGCGTTGGTCGGATCGACCAAGAAGACTCTGGTTGTGCACTTCGACCAGACTGCCTACGAAGAAATGCTCCGAACTGGGGGTAGTACTCACTGCTCCGATGTTCAGAAATCACGGAAGGCACGAAAAGTTTGGATTCCTAAGTCCAAACCATCCTCGGATCTCCCTGTTGTCTCTGAAGGCAAAGGCATCCTTCCTACTCCTGTTGTGGAGACTCCCGTCGGTGACGAGGCAGTCTCTACTTCAGTGATGCACCGTGGCCGTAAAAACCAGTCTTCCATCTGTGACGAGGCAGACTATCAAGTTTTACGCTCTGAGCGTAAAAATCAGGTTTTACGCTCTATGCGTAAAAATCAAACTTTATGCTCCGTGCGTAAAAACCAGTCTCCCGTCTGCGATATGGTAGACACCCAAACTTTACGCTCCACGCATAAAAACCAGTCTCCCGTTTGTGACGTGGTAGACACCCAGACTTTACGTTCCGCACATAAAAATCAGTCTTCCGTCTATGACGTGGTAGACACTCAACCTTTACGCACCATGCGTAAAGGAAAATCTCCCGTCTGTGACGAGGCAGATACTCATGTTTTACGTTCTACGCGTAAAGGTAAGTCTCATGTCAATGACAAAGAAGATAAAATTCATAATGATGCCTCTATATCTAAAATGAATTTACCTACACGCGTACAGCATAAAAACATGAATTCCATTGTTGGTAAAACTTCGGTTGTCCACCAACAACCTTCCTACACTGCTTTACGCAAGGTACCAAACCTACAAATTACGCGTAATGCTAATGGAGTCCTATGTGCACAAAAATCTCAAAATTTACGCACGCAACTCCAGGCACGTAAAAATGCCCCGTTTGGTTCTGCTAATGCAGCCAGTAATCTTTTTTATACGCAAGGGACTAAACGACTTTCTGTCCCAAATATAATAAAGAAGACTACTTCCGCCACTCCTTCTGATTTATGCGAGTTGCTCGTACAAAAGCGTAAAGACAGAAAATCTCCTGGGACACTCCCTGAAGAAGATCACCATTGTGAGTGTCACCAGATTGTAATCAAGTGTTGCTGTTCGGTTTCTAAACGGTCAGTTTTTGATCGGTTAGGCTACAATGTTCAGCAATCAGTTGATGATCAAGAATAGGAGTTGTCATATACCTCAGTTAATATGGCATCTCATACCAACAGGGCACGACGTCTAAGATGCAACTCGTCATAGACTCCTGGTCAACAACAGTTCAATCGACTTCTTGATAATTTTAAAGGAGTATATCAGAATACTCGATTGAGAAGTCAGAGACAGTTGCAGACTTCTAACTCAGAAGCTGGGGGTACCCAGTCTTTAGAGTCTGAAACTGATAGCGTTGATTCATACTTCTACAACAATCCCTCTATATTTTCAAGGGAGGTTGAATCTTATAATATTGGAGACGAATCGGAGACGTCATCTGCTAATACAGAACAATGTCTCTCTGCAGTTGAGCAATCACTGAAGGATATGCTTGCTATGATGCAAAGTATGCATCAAATAATAATGACTCATCAAACTGTTCAGCCAGCAATGATAACTCTGGTGCAAGTAGCAGCACAAACTCAAGATAGTCAAGGGATTGATATACCCTTGAATAATCTTAGTCAGGAGCCTGCTATCAATCAAAATTTTGCATCTCCAAATCCTATTATTCCAGCACAATTTGAAGTTTTGAAGCACAATGATCAGCTCCAGAGGTTAGAGATTAAGAAACCTTATCCTCCTTATTGGAATGATGTGCCCTTTCCTCCAAAGTTCAAACCACAATCCATGGTGTTATTTGATGAAAATGCATCTTCCAGTCAATATATCAATTACTTTGATATTATGACTGTACATTTGCAGAATAATGATGCTCTTCTTACCCGAGTTTTCATCGGGTGTTTGATGGGTTCATCTTACGACTGGTATCGTAGTCTACCCGACAATTGTATTTTGTCTTTTGACAAATTTAAAGCAATGTTTCTCCTCCGATTCTATAAGGAAGGAATGGACATTAATATGTCCTTCCTAATAGAAATCAAGAAAAAAGAGAAAGAAGATACTCGGACGTTTATAGAACGCTTCCGACAGGCTACCTTAAAAATGCCTCCAGGCATGCCAGATTCAACACTGATTGATATGTGCAAGATGAATCTGCGACCATCCATTGCTGTCTTTACGGGTTCCAAATTCACAGATTGGGCCTCGTTTATCATAGCAGCAGTTTCAGCCGAGACCAATGATAGGTTGGCTAGTGAGCACGGGATGATCTTCGCTTCAGAAGACAAAGGGAAGAAAAACTCTTCAAATAATAATTTCGGCAATCGTAATGGAAAAGGGAAGGAAACCTTAGTGGTTAACCTTTCAAAACCTAAAATGACACCGAATAATCAAGAGTCTTCCAAGCCAAAAGAAGAATACTCTTTCGATGACAGTGATATCCCAGGGATATTTCAATATCTGGTAAAGAGTGGCAAACTCCAGATTCTAGAGCCGAAAAGGCATAATGAGGTGAATCTGACCGAGAATCCCAAGTATTGTATCTATCACAGATACATCAATCATCTTACCAAGGCTTGCTATATCTTGAAGAAGAAAATCCAGGAGCTGATAAATGCCAATGCCATCGCTTTAACCAACGATGAGCATACGGTTACAACCAATATAATTTCTCTTCAATTTGGAGGTTTTCTTCCACAGCAAGTCCCAGATGGAATTGTCCTAATTCCAAAGGCGACGATGAAGATTGTGAATATCTCGCCTGCTAGAGATCAAAATGAAGGACTTTTGCCTTTTACACTAAAAAATGGTAAAATCATGTGGGTACACCCTGATTTAGTGCCTGAAATGGATAATGAAAGTAAAATTTCAAAATCCAAGAAAGATAAAAAAGTCAAAACCTACAACATAATTTCTTATGTTTCAACCCCAGACCATGATGATTTGGATCAATGGCATTTATTTAGAGGATAGACTGAGGGGTTTGAATATATGCCCTCCAAGTTTGGCTCCTCCTACCAAACTCAAGCTTACTCTTCGACAATGGTTAGCAATGAATAGTGTCCCCTTATACAGGGCACAACAGGTGTTTGCTGCTTATGAGAAAGCTCCTACAGGGATCTTTCCTTCTAAACCGAGTATTCTTCCTTCTCATGTGGTTACAGAGATTTCTATTTCTTCTTCTACGGAAGTCTCTAAGCCTCCTTCTCATGTGGTTACAGAGATCTCTGTTTCTTCTTCCTCTGAAAGTCCGCTACCTACTCATTTGTATAGTCAGCAATCAGTCTATCTCATAAAAAAGATAGGCTATGACTTTCAAAAGGCGGAAGGCTTGAATTATGATAATGGAATGTGACTTCCTTTACAACTTCAAAGTCAGAAATTCACTCTCGGATTGGGTTTTGAAGATCCTCATAAAAATATTCGCAAGAAAAAGACTAAGAAAAAGAAGACTAAATCCTGCAATATGGTACTTCATTCTCCTGAGTCCAAAGAAGAAACCTTTGCTAGTACGAGATCTGGGAAAGAGTACCACAAAGATTATGAGGGATCTTCTAAAGAAGCGGAAGACGTTGCTGAAACAGTTCCAGCTCAATCATCTCCTGTTCTTGCTAAACCATCTGTGGTTGAGAAGGGAAAACAGAAAGCAGTACGTTTTGACGTTCCATTGAAATCTGCTTCAAATCAGGGGGCGGTGATGAAACCCTACAAGTTCGACATTTTAGCCCAGTTAGCTAATACTCTGGCTAGACTTTCGATCTTCGAGCTGCTTCACCTTTCCAAAGAAAGTCGCAAAACTCTGAGTGAAGCTTTGCTACAAGCTGATTCATGCTTAGCTCAACTCAAGAGTCCTGACAATATACCAGTGGCATGTCCACAATGTCATAGTGTGATGGAAGGAATTCCTAATATTACTTTCACACAAGAAGATATGCTACTGAAGCATAACAAGCATGGCAGGCCTCTGTGCTACACTGGGTATATTGAATCCACAGAAATTGACAGCATTTACATCGATCCTGGGTCTTCAATTAGCATAATTTTTCAAAGTATGCTACGACCTTTGAGGATCCCTACTAGCGATTTGACTTACACTAGTACCACAATAGTTGGTTTCAACTCTGGAAAGAGTAAACCACTGGAGAAGATTCGGTTGAAGATTCAAACTGGTGATCTTCGAACTATGACAACATTTTATGTTATCAACTCAGATGTATCTTACAACATCCTCCTTGGAAGACCATTGATACATGAGCATAATATTGTGCCTTCAACTCTCCACCAATACTTTAAGTATGTGGATCGTGAAGACCGAATTTGCAGATATCAATCCCTTTAAGGGTGTTGAAGCATATTTTTTTGACTCAATGCTCTATAAACAGGAGCATGTAAAGGAGATATCAGATATAGCCGAAGATCGATCACTTGCTGAAGATCAATCTATCAATAAAGATCCTCCGGAAGAGCAACCTTTGAAGATTAAAGTCAATGGCCGAATCCAACCCTAACCTGTCAATGATCAACCTTTGGTGATCAAGGTTAAAGGAAGAACTCGGGCTTCATCTGAGGAAGCTGTGAAGATTCCAATCAAGAGCCAAGCTCAACCCCATATAATCAAGGTCAAGGGACGTACTTCTCATACAAATGATTCAGAACCACCACTGATCATCAACCTTGGCAAGTCTACGCAGAAGACGGAAGACGGTCCGTTAATGATCAATCCGAAGCGTAGTAGTCAATTTGTAAATGATGTAAATATTGATCATTCTGTACTTTCTAATATCAATGAATATTTTCTTTTGGAGTATATGGTTGTCAAATTCATTGAAAGAATGACTTTATCTTCTGATGATCAAAGTCATCATAAAAATGACATAAATACAGAGAAAACCTTATACATTACCATAAGAAAAATTCATTTCCCCCTCATGTTGATGTTGGACCTTATGCTCAAAGGTTCCTAACATCTTCTCCATATTTTCTTCCTGTAGCCGCTTCATCACAAGCTTGTGTAACTTATAGACGTCACGAAGAATCTTATTTCGTGATTCCGTCTAATAAGAAAAATAAGCACCTAATCGTGTTTGGTCTGGCTAGAAATATCTCTGTTATTCAGACAGATGATCTTCGAGATAAAGATAAAGGAAGAATCTGAATTGACAAATATAGTCAACAATTTTTTAAGATTATCCAGAATATGGGATATGATTTAAAGACTATGCAAGGTCTCAATCACGGCAAGGGTAGACGGTTACCGTTATGTGGTGATCCATTTTACTAGAAAACTCGTCATAGGTTGGGATATGATCCATCCCACATGTTTAACGAGGATATACAAGAAGAATTTTCTTCTAGTTCTTCACAATCTTCAGATTCGGAAGAAATCCAATTCATCGAATCGGATATACCCCATAGGTGCAAAGAAGATATGAAAGAAGAATGTTCTTCCAGTTTTTTACAATCCTCGTATTGTGAGGGAGACTATTATGATGGATCTGAGTGTATATTCTCAGTTAATATGGTTCAAACTGATGCTGAATCAGAACCATTTGAGAATGACCCTTGGGCACAACAAATGGACACTCAATAGGAGCTTCGTTTTGAACAAAGACAGCCTCCTACCAAGGATAAAATTATCCAAATTAATGTCGGAGACGGAACTACATCCAAACCAATATTCATCAGTAAAAATCTCTCCGAAGATGAAAAGAAAGAGTTGATACAACTGATTAAAGAATATATCAATATCTTTGCATGGAGTTATGAGGATATGCCGGGTCTAGATCCTAAAGTAGCTACTCATAAACTCAATATTCTTCCTAATGCCAAGCCTGTGAAACAACAATAGCGGCATTTTATACCAGATATGATGGACGCAATTGAAGCAGAAGTCAAAAAGCTGATCACATGTGGCTTTGTTCGTGAAGAACAACACCCGAATTGGGTTGCCAATATTGTTCCTGTTATGAAGAAGAATGAAAAAGTCAGAGTTTGCATAGATTTTCGAGATCTTAATGCAGCTTGCCCAAAGGACGAATTTCTACTTTCGATTACCGATGTCATGATAGACACTACATGTGGTTTTGAATGCATGTCTTTCATGGACGAATTTTCAGGATACAATCAAATTAAGATACATCCAGGAGATGAAAAACATACTGTTTTTCGTACACCTCTTGGAGTCTATTGCTATACGGTTATACCGTTTGGACTGAAAAATGCCGGTTCTACGTATCAACGGGCCATGAGCAACATCTTTCAAGAATATCTACGAAAAACAGTTGAATGTTATGTAGATGATATTACTTTCAAGAGTCGATCAAAAGATGATCACATTCAAGACTTGAAAACAGTATTTGAGTTGATGCGCAAACATCAACTAAAGATGAATCCAACTAAGTCTTTCTTAGGGGTGTCCAGTGGCAATTTTTTAGGATTTGTCATCACTTCTCAGGGTATCCATGTTGATCCTAATAAAATTAAAGCAATTCTTGAAATGCGTCCTCTACGCAATTTAAAAGAACTCCGCAGCTTCCAAGGTCGCATTACTTATATCAGGAGATTTATATCCAATCTTTCTGGGAGATGTCAACCTTTATCCCGTCTATTAAAGAAAGGTGTATCATTTGTCTGGGATGAAGCATGTCAGAAAGCCTTCAATGACATCAAGCAATACCTCACAAATCTACCTGTTCTGGTACCTCCAGTAGTGGAAAGACCATTTTTGCCATATTTTCGAGCCTTGGATCATTCACTTGGTGCTCTTCTTGTACAAAAAAGTGACAAGGGTCATGAACAGGCAATTTATTATGTTAGTCGAATGATGGTCGGAGCTGAACACAGGTATACTTCTATAGAAAAGAAATGTCTGGCCTTGGTTTTTGTTGTTCAAAAGACGCGACATTATGTGTCAGGACAGACTATTCATGTCATCTCTAGAATAAATCCTATTCGGGTATTGATGAGAAAATTGAGCATTCTCAACTCCAGGTTAGCCACCTGGGTGATGTTGCTTACTCCTTATGACATGGTCTATGTACCTCAAAAATCAGGGAAGGGCCAAGCATTAGCTGATTTCTTAGCAGCTCACCCTATACCTGAAACATCGAAGTTATATGAGGACATTCCAGATGAAGTTGTGGATTGTAATATGACTTTGAAGGATGACATTTGGCAATTATATTTTGATGGAGCATCAAGTGTTGGACCTAAAGTCAATATTGTCTCTGGAGTAGGCATCGTCCTAGTCTTTTCCGATAAAATGGTCATATATCGTGCTTATTCTCTTAATGAGCCATGTTCCAACAATGTGACAGAATACAATGCTCTGCTAATTGGTATCCAAGTAGCAAAACAGTTGGACATCGAGTTCCTGGAAGCTTATGGAGATTCTCAACTGATTGTTAATCAGGTAAGAGGGACATATAAAGTTAGGAATCCTGACCTCATCCCTTATCATCAAGTGATAATCGAATTGGTCCTTTCATTTAAAGGATTCTTCATTGAATTCGTACCACATTCTTAGAACTTGAAATCTGATACTCTGGCTAGCTTAGCCGCAGACTTAGCTGTTCCAATTAGAAGACAAAACACCATAACTTTATTGGATAGGGACTTATTCTGTGTAAAAAATAATTTGCATATCGAGCATAGTTATACTACAGAATCAAGTTCTGAACAAAGGGATTGGAGAAGTCCATTTATTGATTATGCGGTTCATGGAATTTTACCTGAAGAACCAAAAGAAGTTGCATCAATCAAGAGACGATCATTTCGATTCTAGTATGATTCTTCATTACATATGTTATATCGTCGTTCCTATGACGAACTTTCACTACGTTGTCTCTCTGAGAGTGAAGCTAAGCAAACGCTTCGTGAAGCTCATGATGGTGTTTGTGGTGCCCATCAACCGGGTCCGAAATTACAGGACCGCTTTCGAAGGAAGGGATATTATTGGCCTTTCATGATAGCGGATGCTGTGGATTATGCCAGACGGTGTAAAGCCTGTCAGATTCATGCTGATTTTATTCACCAACCATCTGAGTTCCTGCATCCTACAGCAGCTTCTTGGCCCTTCGAAGCCTGGGGCATGGATATTATTGGTCCGATTAATCCTCCTTCTGTCAAGGGACATCGGTTTATACCGGCTATAACCGATTACTTTTCTAAGTAGGCGAAAGCGGTTCCCTTGTTGAAATGAAAACATCTAATGTGGTTAGCTTCATTAAACATCATATTATTTATCGTTTTGGGATTCCCCGAAGGATAATCCATGACAATGGACCACAATTTGCCAGTCAGGTATTTTATCGATTCTGTGACAAGAATCTGATCCAAAATCTGACTTCTACGGCCTATAATCCAGCTGCTAATAGTTTGGTCGAAGCTTTCAACAAGACAATCATCATACTTCTCAAAAAGTTCGTCTCTTCTAATAAATGTGATTGAAATGAGAAACTTGGAGAATGTTTATGGGCTTACCGAACAACAGTCCGTACTCCTACTGGTTTTACACCATTCTTATTGGTTTACGGATGTGAGGCTGTTTTTCCACTGGAAATCTAGATTTCATCTCTTAGAAAAGCTATTGCTAGTGAGCTAACTACAGAGAACAATGATCGCTTACGACTCCAAGAACTTGAAGGATTGCACGAGAAGCGACTTCAAGCACAACAGCACATTGAACTATATCAAGCCCGCATATCTCGAACTTTCAATCGTAAAGTTAAA
Organism: Iris pallida; assembly: GCA_029216955.1. Lineage (NCBI taxonomy): Eukaryota > Viridiplantae > Streptophyta > Magnoliopsida > Asparagales > Iridaceae > Iris > Iris pallida. Next base: position 16,327 of record JANAVB010014460.1, read on the forward strand.
GAGAGGGTATTTAAAGTCGGTGAGCTAGTTCTAGCCATTCGAAGACCGATGGTGATGACTCATAAGAGCAAAGGGAAATTCCAAGCAAAATGGGAAGGTCCCTATGTAATCGAGTCAGTATTCTCCAATGGTGCCTATAGGTTGTCTAAACCTAATGGAGATTTGCTTATGATGCCGATCAATGGCATATTCTTGAAGAAATATTATGTTTGAATTTCTTCTTTATTCCTCAGCTACCAATGTTTGGTTAAGTTGATTTCTTGTCTTCTTAAATTTTTTTTTGATCTTCTGTCTTACCAGCTAAAAGAGAGAGAGAGAGAGAGAGAGAGAGAGATTTATTATTTGTCATGTTCTCATGACCTCTGAATAAATATTAAGTCTATTTCTTCTTCTATCTATCATGTCTTTTTGGCCTCTGAATAGATATTAATCTATTTTTCTTGCGGTTGTTACGATCTGTCATGTTCATATTACCTCTGATAGTATCGTATACTCTATACAGAAAACGAGATTCATTATCTATCATGTCCATATTACCTCTGGATAGATATAATTTATTGAGTTTAGAAAACTTGTCATGTCCATATTACCTTTGATGAGTATTATTCTATCTCATACCTATTGCTTAATTACAAAATAAATAATAGGATCACAAAACAAATATTTTATTAATTTTTGTAAACATTACAAAACGAAAAAAGATGGAAGATTACAAAAATTTATTATTCGCCTAAGGCGGAGCAGATATATCTTCAAGAAGTTTTTGTAACTCCTCTAGACGTTTGTCACGGGAGCTCAATACATTCTTGGTAGCTACAGAACGTCGGGCTTCAGGGGTACAAATGTAAGAAAGTCCAGCGAAAGAGATTATCAACATGTCCTTGGCATCCTCAAGGGTTTTGATGGTAGATTCTGCTCCAAAGACTTATTCTTCCAAAATTGAGCTCTGGGTTAGCTATTGATCCCGAGCTGCGATTGTCTGCTCCCTTTCTGCCTTTAAGCGAGCCAGTTCAGCCTCGACTTCGTGAATTCTATCATTCTACTGATGAATTCTTATATTCGAAGCTTCATAGGACTCTCTCTGAATTGCCAGTTGGGGCTTCGCTTCAGTTAAAAAAGCCTTCTCTTTGGCTACCTTGATGCTGTAGTTATGGAGGGCTTCATTGAAAGTTATTTTTCGAGCGAGATACTCAGCTGATAAAGCGTCGTACTCCTCTTGGATGAGACTTTCAATGGTTTTACTTGACAGCTTTAAATATTCTTTGATCGGCTATTCAAGTCCCTCCACAATTTCCTCCAATGCCGCCGCTCTCGCCGCGTCATTGAACATGGCGACGTTTCTGATGGTTAGAGCAATCGCTGTCTTCAGACTTTCATAACTTAGGCCCTTATTCAGGACCATTTTTATCAGAGCCGCTAAAGTCTTGTAAAAAGTATCAGTATGAATCTCAACCAAGAGATATATTTTGACACTTGAGCTTGGTGTTGCGGCGATATCCACTAAATCTCTTCTCTGAAGACTAGAAGCAGATGTTGCCTTGGCAACAGGCTGAGATGAAGACACTGTTGTCACTGCTACCATAGCTAACTGATTCCCAGGAGCTTCAGGAACAGTCTCTTCAGTATTTGTTACTCCAGCTATTTCTGGAGCTGAAACTATTTAAGTTTCGGCGGCGGTAATTAGTGTGGGTGGAATGGTAGTTGTAGCAGCTGACTTCGGTTCAGGTACTGTCTCTTCAGGAATTTATACTGGATCGGTAGCAATAGCATAAGATGCTATTACAATTTCCCCAACTTCAGTTGATGACTTGAGTATGCCTTCATCACCTTCTTCAGTTATTGGCTCTGCAGAATCTTCATTGAAGTTTAATTCTTCTTCAACAGTCTCCTCATCATCTACAGTAAGTTCTACTGTAGTTTCTTCTTTATCCTTGCCCTCGACAGGAGGGAACACTTCTGGTTGAGCTTGTATTTCTGGCTTTTATTGTACCTCCAGAGATGGAGGACATTCTTCCTGAGTCTCCACTTCAAGTTCTCGTAGTACTTCTTCTTGAGCATCTTCTTCTTCTGAAGAAGACGCCTCCTCCTCAGATTTCTCATTTTTCTCATAAATATCTTCTTGAGAAGGAGGAGTAGCCACAAGCTTTGGGGCAATAATAACACCTACAAAAAAAATTAAACAAAATAAGTTAATATACAAAAATCATAATTTTGTATGGATTTTGTATAAATTATATTTACCTGGAGTAGGTGTAGGACGCGCCAAGTATGCGCCATAATCTCCATCCCAATCCTCGTCATCAAAAGTAATAGCGGGTTCATCGGATGGGATGAGCTCTTGATCAATGGTATGTGCTGGGGCGGCGTCTTTAACAACTTGTGCCTTTTGTGGCAAAGTTAAACGAAGCAACGAGCTGAGGCGTCCGGAAGATAGGACTACTGCAGCTTCTGTTGGTGCTGCAGGTTGGAAGGCTGAAGATCCTTCTCCAGGATGAACTGAAGAAGATGCGACATGTTACGGCTCATCCACCTGAGTGTCACTCTCCAGGGTAGCGGCCCTTGGTCTAGAAGGCCCTTTGGTGGTGGTCTTCTTCTTCTTTTCTTGGGTTTTCTCTGAAAGAGTGACAGCTGCACTTTGTTTTCATTTACGGGACTTGCCAATAATGATAGGCTCTGCAGATTTTTCCCCGACTCCTGTAGGGATAACTTCCAGATACTGATCTGGAACAGCTGTGTCGTCAGGGATGTCTGATGGTACCCTGATCGGCTCCTCAACATTTCCTTTCTTAGGCCATCTTAGACTACCTCTCATGTTGTAGCCATGGGCGAAGGAACAGATGGAAGTGTAAAAGTGAGCATACGTATGAAGTATACGTAGCTCTGTGGTGCTGGTAACGGTTGATACATTGAATTTGGCACCAGTACGGGTAGTACTAAAATACCTCCAACCTCTTGCACCATCAATCGGTTTCCTATAGTGACGGAAACTGGTAGAGGGATTACCAACATGAAGTTGGTCATATCCAAATTGGCGAGCGAACCTACTTGGTAGATATGGTTCGAACGTACAACTGTCTTTATTTCTGTACATCAGATGGGAGGGTCTGATGTACTGTAGCCACCTGAAGACTGGTACTCACAATAAATTTCTTCCTTCAACTTTGTTTTCAAATTGAATACCGAAACAGTCGGCTGGAACTTGTGGCCTCGTGCAGAAAAAGTTCCAACCATAAGAATAATTCAGGACTGTTCGGGTATCTGCCACTGTCGTGGCAATCCATGTAGCTTTGCTGAATTTTTGGAGGAAGACCTCCGCATCATCTCCCGGGCCTGGTGGCAAAAAAATACAGTTGTGGTGCAACAGCCAGCCCATCAAATAAGTATAGGGTATTTCTACCCTAGGGAATACGTTCTGATGAGGAGCGTTATTGATTAAATCCTCACCAAAAGTCCTCAAACCTGCGTTTACTCGGCACACCATTGTCGATAGCAGGTTGATTCTGGTTTTGAACACCAAACGTACTGCTGGCCATAGCACGTTCCGGTGGATCCTATCAACTATACCGGTCCCCGGTACAACCCATCTCCTCAACCATAGAGAAAGGAAGCCTGCCAGCAAGGCTTTCTTAGATATTTTCTGGCTGCCATATCTGAGGAAGCTTAAGACTTCGGTTCCAGCAGAGAATTCCCCAGTCTTGGTGGACAGATATTTATTTGGAAATTTGTAGCTAATCATCATATCCTGTATTTTATCAGCAGGGATTGTCGAACCGGTGTTGATAGTTGGGACTTTGTTCTCCTGGAATCTTCCTTTATCATCTTTGGATATCTTATCCTTATGGAAGAAGAGATATGTTGTCCATTTGTTGATGTATGCCAAATGAGATCCACTCTCATGCATAGTAGTATAAATCATATAATAGCACATCAATTCTTTATATACCTTAACTAATTAAGGGTTTTTCTCCTTGATTTTAGCAAGTTCCCGGTTGGAGGGAACATATTCTTCATATGGGGCTTCCCCTATTGGCAGCTTCGAGATAAATTGCATCTCATGGAGTGCGAGACCCATTTCACCTTTTGGGGTCGCAAAAGTTCCAGTTGAACGTATATATATTTCCATCAGGGCCATGAACAAGTTACTGTTCGGTGGTATACCTTGACTGGTGGAGGCCACTGCTTCATATAGGCCAATGTCTTTCAGCTCCGTCTGGAAGTTCTTCATGATCCAAACACTAATTTGGATCCAGTTCTGGTTAAATGGAGTCAACCATTCCGGTAGCCTAGGGTTTGTCTGGGGATATAATACCGCAACCCTTATAAACTTATTGATGAATATCTGGGTCTGCACTGGTTGGATTAAAGCCGAATTTTCACTCGGAGTAAATCCTGGCAATAGACCAGAGAAAGGAACGACACCGCCATTGGGAACACTGACATGATACCCCATATCATTGGCATGATCCCTCTTGAATATGATTCTACCTGGTCTTCCGTGACTGATGGGAGTCAGATTCCACAGCACCTGTCGGGGATGGGTGGCATGGATGAATGCGGATAAGGGATAATCTCTATCCATGTCAGGGAGATACATTGCTCTATGTCCAGACTTGAACACCCAAGACTCCTTCTTGGGGTGTGTTTGTGACTTGCAATCTATCGCATCCCCAAATAAGAAAGTAGGTTTTGCAAATTGTTGGCCATCCAGCGAAGTCAACAGTTCTCCATTAATCAAGGATAGCAGCATTCTATCTCCTTGGGCAGCTATCAACTGTGCTCTCTCTACAGGATACTCCGAATTCGATTGGGGAAACTCTACATGAGACAGATTCTCCAAATAATTTGAGCCCACCATACCAACTGATGAGCCAAAAACTTCTACAAGTGGGTGAATTTGCAAATCCACTGCCAAAAGAAAAAGAAAAAAATCAAGTTAGTGAAAATCTAATTTAAAATTTTTACGCAGATAAATTAGTCTAAGTTTTTACACATAAAGGTTAAAGACTTTGACTATTGAAGTTGATAAAAAGTGTTTTGTTTTTTGTTTTACACAAAGTCTTTCACTTGTGAAATTTTATGCTGGCATGTATTGACATGAGCGTATTCTAAATTTTACGCTGGCACATATTGATGTGAACGTATTATAAATTTTACGCTGGCACATGTTGATGTGAGCGTATTATAAATTTTATGCTTGCACATGTTGATGTAAGAGTATTATAAATTTTACGCTGGCAAGTGTTGATGTGAGCGTATTACAAATTTTACGCTGGCATGTGTTGACATGAGCGTATTCTAAATTTTATGCTGGCATATGTTGATGTGAGCGTATTATAAATTTTACGCTGGCATGTGTTGACATGAGCGTATTTTAGATTTTACGCTGGCATGAGCGTATTTGAATTTTATGCTGGCATGTATAGACATGGGCATATTTTCTTAATTTTACGCTGACACGTATAGACGTGGGCGTATTTTCTTAATTTTACGCTGACACGTATAACGTGGGCGTATTTTGCTATTTCAGTTTCTACGCTGACACTTATGACGTTCGAGTCTTCTTCTCCGGCGAACTTATAGTCGAGCTAAAGTAGGGCTTTACCCTTCATTGATGAAGCCACGGTGGGGTTTCTTTGTTGCGGTGTCGTCGATGATTGGACAGGGGTCTTCGCGCGGTCAGCCGATGATGAATCGGCGATAGGTTTCTTTTCCTTGCTGCCGACGGCGGACTTCTTGGGAGCCATCGGATCGAAAGCAAGAGGATGAAAGAGGCAAAGGAGGAAGAAATATCGAGATTATAGAAGACAAGTAAAGTTTTATCTCTCTTCAAAGAGCTATATTTTATAGAGAATTTTTGAATCGATTTAAATTCTCGACTTTTACGCTGACTGTTGCATATCCCCACTTTTACGCGGATGACCGTTGGATATCCCGAATTCTACGCTGACTGTTGAAATCCCGAATTTTACGCTTCTGTTCAAAGTATTTCAAATTTTGAAAATATTTGAAAACTTTGAAGGATGGCTTGTAGGAGCGTAAAAAAAATGCTTTATAGACCAAATCAAAGAAGTTGAGAACTTTATGCTAACTATTCTCTACTCGAGCAACTTTTTATGCTAGCTATTCTCTACGCTAGCTACTCTCTACGCGAGCTATTTTACGCGAAAGACAGACTGTCAGGCCGCATTTAATGCAAGTGATTCGATCTGACACGATGATTTTCTGACAGCCTGACAGCAGGATTACACAAAAGCCGAGGAGATTTTTACCAAATCTAATACTCGTCGTATAGTGTACAAATGAGGCTATTTTACGCTCAATAAAAACTGCTTCTTTTACGCACGATATTATTTGAGCTTTTACGCTCAAGGCTGTTGTGGGCGTAAAGTCTATTTGGGCTACTTTTTTACGCTCAAGGCTAATTTTTTAGCCACTTTACGCAGGAAGTTTATTTTGGGCTATTTTACGCCCGTTTGCCACTTTACGCTAGGAGTATATTTTGGGTCATTTTTACGCTCGATCTTTCCTGGCTACTTGAGAACGTGGTTTGCTTACGTGGCTTTCATGCCACACTTATCGAGGAACGTGTGTATGTGCTCTCCCCACTTTGTTGAAGTAGTGGGACACGTGTCACCATGCGTAGAGATCAAAACTCTACGTGGGACACGTGTCAATGTGCGTAGAGCATTATTTGGATCGTGGGTGACAGTTACTAGCGTAGAGACCTGATTTTGTTGCTTTTTACGCACAAAGGGTTAAGTCTATAAATAGACTTATTTTTACGTATCAAGGAGGATCAGGAGATCAATAGAGACAGGAGAGGAGATTCTGAAAAAACTCATATTTTCAGAGTGATATTCCCAGACGCATTTCTTCTACTTTTTCTCAAGAACAGGGTGAAACAAAGTAAGAAAGCATTCGACTGTGCCATCAGTACCGTTGCTCGATACCTTTCCGGTGACTTAGTTCTTCCGATTGTTCATCTTCTTCAAGCAGTTTTCTTCATCATCATCATATGGTCCATGGAACAAAGTGATCACTCTCATATCAGACTTCCATAGAAATACTTCCCAGAATATTTGTACATCTGTACTTTTTCTAGTTTTCTTTCAAAAGCCAATTTTTAGGTATTTTGTTAAGTGAAACAAATATACACACTGGTAATGGGCTCGTAGGGGTTAGTAGAGTTATTCTAGCGTGTAGCGTTGTAGTTTGCGGGCATTTCTTACCCGTCAGGATGATATAATTTCCTGTTGGAAATTTTAACGTTATCTTAGGCATGGACTGGCTGAAAGACAATCATACGACAATAGATTATCGTAGCGGGAGTGTATCTTTTGATATTCCAGGCATGAAGCGGTTTACCTTAGTCAGATCAGTGGCAACTCAATAAGAGCAGGGAGTAGTAACGGCAATGGAAGAAGTTCAAGTTCCGAAGGTAGTTGAAGAGTTTCTAGATGTATTTCCTGAAGAACTTCCAGGTCTACCATCGGATAGAGATATTGAGTTCAGTATAGAATTGGCACCTGGAACTAAACCAATATCAGATCGAGTTTATAGAATGGCAGATTCAGAGCAGGCCAAGGTATATTAGCACATAGAAGAATTGAAGGAGAAGAGGTTCATTCAAGCTAGCGTATCACCATGGGCAGCACCAGTGGTACTTAAGGAAAAGAAGGACGGGTCATCCAGATTGTACATTGATTACAGGAAGCTCAACGCGGCAACAGTAAAGAACATGTACCCATTAACCAGGATCGACGACTTATTTGATCAGTTGAGCAGGGCTAGAGTTTTCTCCAAGATAGATCTTCGTTCAGGGTATCATCAAGTGAGGGTTCGGAAGGAGGATATTCCCAAGACAACATTCAGGTCGAAGTATGGGCATTACAAATTCTTGGTAATGCCGTTTGGTTTGACCAATGCTCCAGTAATATTTATGGATTTGATGAACCGTATCTTTATGCCATACTTAGATCAATTTGTCGTTGTATTTCTTGACGACATTCTCGTATACTCTGCTTGTGAAGAGGAGCATGAAGACCACCTCCGAAAAGTATTGCAGGTTCTGAAAGAGAACCAGTTGTATGCCAAGCTCAGCAAGTGTGAGTTCTGGACGGATCATATTTCATTTTTGGGATACATTATATCAGGAGCTGGAGTAGCAGTGGATCCCAAGAAGGTAGAAGCAGTAGAGAGTTGGCCAGTACCCAAGACCGTAGCTGATGTACGGAGTTTCTTGGGATTGGCAGGATATTACAGAAGGTTTGTATCAGATTTTGTAAGGCTTTCAGCACCAATAACCCGCTTGACACGGAAGGACGTGCCATTCGTCTGGTCGACAGAATGCTAGACATCATTTGAGACTTTGAAGCAGAAGTTGATATCAGCTCCTATTCTTACCTTGCCAGTTGGACCCGGAGGTTTTACAGTATATTGTGATGCGTCAGATAAAGGACTTGGATGTGTCCTCATGCAACATAGGAAGGTAATAGCGTATGCATCTAGGCAGCTTGGGACCACGAGAAGAATTATCTAACTCATGATTTGGAGTTGGCAGCAGTAGTATTTGCTTTGAAGCTATAGAGACATTACTTATATGGTGATCGAATAGACATGTACACAGACCACAAAAGTCTGAAGTACATCTTTACTCAGAAGGAACCGAACATGAGGTAGAGAAGATGGTTGGAATTGATCAAGGATTATGATGTGGAGCTTCAGTATCATCCAGGCAAGGCTAATGTGGTAGCAGACGCTCTTAGCAGGAGAGGCGGCATATTTATGTTGACAACACAGAAGCACATTTTAGAAGACCTTCAGGAGATGGACATCGAAGTTATACTTCCTAGTGATGTAGGAATTCTAGTAAGTCTACAAGTTCAATTTGACTTGGTAGACAGGATCAAGACAGCTCAGGCACAGGACCCAAGGATTCAGAAGCTCAGGGCAGAATATGAGTCGGGACTCAGGAAGGAGATAAAGATTCATGAAGATGGTATACTTAGGTTTAGATCACGTCTATGTGTGCCTAGTGGAGATATCAGACAGGAGATTATGACAGAAGTCCATAGTTCTCAGTATTTTATACACCCTGGAGGGACTAAGATGTACCAAGATATCAAGCAGCACTTCTGGTGGAACGAGATGAAGAGGGAGATAGCTAGATTCATTTTCCCTTGCTTGATATGTCAGCAGGTGAAGGCAGAACAGCAGAGGCCAGTTGTATTATTGCAACCGCTTCCTATTCCAGAATGAAAGTGGGAACACATCACAATGGACTTTGTGACCGGTTTACCGAGATCGCCAAGTGGTAAAGATGCTATTTGGGTGATAGTATATCGGCTTACAAAGATGGCACATTTTTTTCCTTTCAGAGTAGGGCAATCTACAGAAAAGTTAGCGGAGTTGTATATGCAACAGATAGTCAGGCAGCATGGAGTCTATGTCAGTATTGTGTCAGATAGAGATACCCATTTATATCATATTTTTGGAAGAGTCTACATCATAGTCTGGGTACCAAGTTAAGATTTAGTACGGCTTACCATCCACAGACGGACGAGCAATCAGAAAGAATAATTCAGACTTTAGAAGATATGTTGTGAGCTTGCACTCTAGATTTTGGAGGATCTTGGACGAGTCACCTGCACTTAGTCAAGTTCTCATACAACAACAGTTATCAAGCCAGTATCCAGATGGCGCCATTTGAAGCACTATATGGTAAGAAGTGTAGGTCGCCACTAGCATAGGATGATTTATGGGAGAGGAAGATGCTAGGCCCAGAAATGATTGTACAGACAGTTGAAGTGGTTAAGGGAATTAGAAAGCGACTTCGAGTTGCACAGGATCGACATCGTCATTGGGCGGACCAGCATCGTAGGCCGCTAGATTTTTCTGTTGGGGACCACATGTTCTTGCGGATCTCACCTACCCGTGGGATCATTAGATTTGGCATTCACGAGAAGTTGAGTCCGCGATACGTGGACCCATTTGTTATCCTTGATAGGGTAGGCGATGTTGCTTATCGTTTATCCCTTCCACCTTCATTACGAGAGGTACATGACGTGTTCCATGCATCTCAGTTGCGTAGGTATATATCGGACCCAAGCCATATCCTCGATCATTCTGAGCTGGTTATTGGTACCAACTGTCTTACGAGGAACAACCTGTGTCCATTTTAAACTGAAAAGAGAAGATACTCAAAACCGAACAATTAGCCTTGTCCGGGTTGCTTGGGGTCATCACTCTTTAGAGGAGTCAACGTGGGAACGTGAGGATGATATCCGATCATGGTATTCGTACCTGTTTGACTCACAAGGTATATTTCTTTTTGTATACCTTGATTGCCTTAACTTCTCATGCTTGTCGCCTTATGAGTAGAATTACTTGATGTCGTAGATTGTTAAACATGGATATGTTACTTGCTATTGACATTATAAAATGATTGCTTGCTCAAATTGCTTATACTTTGATTAGTTTAGCTCCGATGTTTCTATCCTGCTTGAATTTGAAATTCTGAGGACGGAATTTTTCTAAGGAGGGTAGAGATGTCACTTTCCGTTTCCAAAATACGTATTTTAAATACGTGTACTGCTTGAATGTATTTATTTAATATTCATCATGTATTATTCTGTATTTAAATTCCTTTAATGTCATGCGAATTATTTTTCTGCATTTTACTTCTGCTTTTACTTTGCTTTTGGGTTCGACCTGAGTTGGTATATTTTTTAGCCTTCGGTGTTTCAACATGAACCTACCTACCCCCTCTTCATTTAAAGCCTCAAACCCTTTCTCTCTTTATTTCTTCTCTTTCGCATTAACTCTCCTTCTTCATCCTCCATAACTCTCCCCCACCTATCCAGCCGCATAGGCAAGTGCCAACTTGCTTCATGATGGAACTCCAGTATTATTGTTCCATCATCTTCTTTACTTGATCTTAAGTCTCTTTAGTATTTAGTATTTTCAATTTTTATGGCTCATTTTGTGTAGATCTAAACTTGTTGTATATTTTTTGGATTATCGGGTTCTGATCTAACTAACCTTGTTATTTTCAAGTTTTGATCGTTCCATGTTGTAGAGAATTTCGTACTACCCCATTTCGACCTATGGAAGCCTAGATTTGGGCTTGGAATAAAGGATTTAGAGAGCATGGAAGCAATGGCTTCCAGTGTTCTGTTCTCAAAAAATTCGGAGAAGAAGAACAGTTCTGGCCGCATGCCTCCTTGCCGCAGCTTAGCCGCATGAGCATTCTGGCCGCATGAAAATTTTGGCCGCATAAAGCATCCTGGCTGCATAAGCTTTCTGGCCGCATGAGATCCTGGCCGCATGGCATTTAGTATTCAGTCGCATATGCATGTACTTATCCAGCCGCATATCGCATATAAAGCCGCATGTACTCATCCAGCCGCATGTATTTCTATTTGTCGCAGCTGCATGAACTTCAATCTTTTCCAGCCGCATATTATTTGTCATTTGAGCCGCATGGACTAATCATTCTCAGCCGTATAAGGCATAAAATTCTCAGCCGCATAAGGCATAACATTCTCAGCCGCATATAGGCTTGTCATATCCGAGCCGTATAGACTCTACTTTTCCTTGGCCGTATGGCATGAAGCCGCATGGACTTAGTTTCCCAGCCGCATAAACTTTACTTTTCTCAGCCGCATGCGCTCGTTCTTTTCGAGCCGCATGAGACTGCACCCTCCTGGCCGTATGACCTTGGCAGCGCTGAGCCGCATGGGACTTGTTTCCACCCTAACCACATGAGCATGAAACCCTAGCCACATAAGGCTTGTGACTTCTTGGCCGCAGGGCATCGAGCCACATGAGACCCGATTTCTGACCGCATGTCATTGAGCCGCATGAGACCCTATTTCCCGGCCGTACGAACTCTAGCCCATAATACCTTTTGGCTGATTCTTGTCCTGAATTGACATTGATTGATATTGATTGACATTTATTGTGACCTTTACTAATAATTGATCATGCGTTCCTAGTTGAAACTAAGAGACTGGCTAGTCGTCTTATTGAATTGAATGAGACACGTTCATATGAACTATGAACTATTGCAATCGACTGGCTGATCCCGAACATTTATATATGGACACGTGTATGCTTCAATTTATTTTCTATAAAAGCAGCATGTGTACTTTATGGTCAAGGCATGATTATTCCGTGGTTAGTTTTGATTGTTGCATTACGCTATGTAAGACCTACAACCTAACCGCACGGGTATCGTTGTAGAGTTGTGCATATCATACCTGGTACGAAAGTACTCATCCTGAAGGACCATGATCCACGGCATGGAATTTCACTTAACATAGAAGCTACTAAGTTAAATAAAATAATGATTGCATGGAGAGAATGGATTCCCGAGTTCTTACATGGCAGCCCTCTTTAGGACTATTAGTGCCCGACAGGCCGGCTGGTTTCCACAGATACTGCAAATCTACCACACGGACAGGGAGCGGTATCTGCTTATATTATTTATTCTATATTGATGACGGGCGTTCCGCTGGGACTCGTCTAATTCATGATTGGCGCAATTGATTGATTGGGTAGACTAGCCTTGCTTGCACATAGTAAGAACTGCGAAATCCTTATTGCATATTTTCAGGGAAACTTGGAACTCACAGTAGCAAGCCGTAATTGTTGAATGGCCGTTTAAATTTATTTGTTTGTGTACTGTACCTACTCTGTTAACTACCGAGATGATCAGAATATCAGGACATGACGGCTAAACTTCTGTCCTTGTTTGGTTGGAAAGTTGGTTCAAAGTGTCGTGATGTTATGAGAATTCCAGTAGCAAGCAGAGATCTATTTATCATATTTTCTTATTACTGGTTCTAATTTCTCATATCGTGCTTCCTTTCGGTACTTTCTATTACAGGTCTAGCCTCTCTGGTTTTGCATAGCCAGATTTAGAGCCGGTTTCCGAGGACTCAGCTTACTTCCACCTCCAAGATGGTCAATACTAGAGGAATGATCGCAGGAGGACTCGAGTGGGTTCCTTACTTCTCCGCTCGTTTTGTTACTTACTTTATACTTTACCTTTTGGCACCGACATGTTAGTCGGATTGTCTTGTACTTACTTTTACATAATTGTAACTAAGTCAGGCTGCAGCTGATAAACAATTGTGTATACTTTGCTACATCTTCTGACTTTGTTTTGTGAAGCCAGATATCAAGAACATTTTGACTGAGCATTTGGGACGCCTTACTGCTTTATCTTACATGTTCTCTATTACTGTTTCTTGTTCGAATAATTGATACAATAGATGTGAAGTGACCATAGCGAGACTTTCATATAGTATGCACCCTCTCATCTTTTAGACAGTATTGATCGTATTATACGGTACTCATCTACCCGTAATACGTAGCTGGCTGAGTCATTCCCCCGCTCTCCAGTATTCTGGTTCTGGGGCGTGACAGAAGCAATGAATGGTTTACAACATTGAAATGGAAAGACTATCGACATAGTCATTTTGAGTGGAGTATAGCAACATTGAAAGGCTTCGGAATCGATGGGTCGCCAAGGCGGTTCCCGTACAGGGACCTGCATAATGAATAAATAAACGAATAGGAGATTGAAGAATGCGTAAATGAATGAATGAAAGAAAGGAAACAAAGAAAAGATTAGCGATAGGTATGACGGGGACGTACAATGGGGCTCGCTACCCGTGCTGTACGAATGCCGCCGCCAACCTAGTCGATAATCGACTATGGATCAAAGACACCCCATGACTAAAGACAACCGTTAAGTTAAAAATGACAAGACAATACGAAATGGTCGCAGACAAACCAACGTATATGGGGGAGGAACAAAAGAGGATGCCAAGGCAACGATCAAGGAAATGATCGAAAGGGGCTACGTAACATTTGAATACGGCCTGGTCATTCAAGGGGCGTGAGCCGGGTATCCATGGCCTATCAGAGGCGTACCAGCCAGTCGACCGATAGGGAATCATGGTACCAAGTAGAAGTATCCAAAATGGCTTGTTATGCCAGCGACCGATGTATATAGATTAAGTGGGCTTGCTGGTGGCAATCCACGTGCAAGTCCTTGTATTGAAACAAGTAGTCTAAGTTAACTGAACAATTGAATAGTTGAGTGAACATGGCTGTTGGAACAAGACTCTTCGAGCATAACACAACTGACTAGTTGAGTAGATGGGATATCCGAGTGAGAACGATCATCAGAATGAGGCGTGGTCATAACGTATCTTCGCAAGCGGGAACACGTCGTAGAATCTGAAGCAGGGACACGCCCTTGACACTGAATTTTTACGTGAACTACGTTAAGTTGTTTTATATGAATTGTTGACTAACTTGGGTTACTTTGGACAGGGAAGGCCGGACGATAAATATGGATAAGTCATGCATGTATTTCCATGCGACACATAAAATCGGTAACACGAGATAGGTTATGAAATATGCCATAAAACTGATCCTAAGGCAAGATTAGAAAGACAATGAATGATAGTGGATGCACAAAAGTAAAATAACATGTTTGGTAATGATAGCGAGTGGGCGAGCTAGCCTCCCCTCCAGTGCATAATAATGTACTGATAACCCCACAGTTTGCTTGCAGGGTGCAGGAGACGTCCGGGTGCGGAGCTTCCTTCAAACGTGCTAAGGCGCGGAGCTAACACTAGAACCTTGGAGCATTTCAAAGGAACTGAAGCACCATATACAGGACATAACGCATCAGAACGTCGCCATGAATCATTCCACCTTATAAGCCACTTGGCACGTCTTTTATATTTCAAAGAGAGAAAGCTTGGGAGACTTGTAAATTCGGCCTAGCGCCGCTTGTAAACCTCTTGAAATCAATAAAGAGTTTGAATTTGCTTCAGCTTGTGTTAATTTACTTTTTGCTGCAAATGGGGACACTCTGTGGCTAGCTCAAATTGGCCGTTTTTGGACTTAGCCTTGTACGAGAGCAACTTAGTCTCGTGCGGCATCACGCCTTAGCGAGGACGATCGCTCCTATGGAAGCGGGGCGTAAAAGATTGGTATCATAGCATGGCTTTACGTCCTTGGACTTCATTTCGATTCTATCAGTTTTAAAAGCTCATTTGGAACAAAAGAAGTATACGCTCTTTCTCGTTGTGCCTTGGGATGTTCCATACAATAAGTCTAATATTCTTAAAAGCTCGTACGAGTACTCGATTGAACGGGATCGTTAGGCGAAGGCCTTTGTGCCAAACCATGACGGACTTGAGTTGAAAGAAAACCAATGTTAAAAGTTAGCAAACGCAGTACGTGCTTGAATAACCTTACGCTGACAATAACAAACGAGTACACGAGACTGAAGTATAGTTCGAACGGGATGGTTATGCACACAGCCTTTTGGCTAAGTTGTTTCGAGTATCGCGCACCTAGACCTTCTTGTGCAAACGAGTTTGCGAGCGAGAATCGACTATCGCTCGGGCAAAAAAGTGAGACTTAGAACATTTGTTGATAGAGACGTTACTTGACCAACACTAAAGCGAACACGATAATGATTCTTAGAGTTTGGGGAATGAACGAACGCACATTCGAATATGTCGATTGTGAATCAATGACCTATTGAGAAAGTGTAGAATGACTTGACCCTGAGTGGTGTATGTGATAGCTTCAAAGAAAAATAAGAGTGAGTATCGACGACTAGTCGAGTGGCTCGAACTCTGAGTGGTGTATAGACGTTATAGAAATTGTTCGAGCGAAACTAAAGGATTTACGGATAGAACGAGTATGTCGGCAAGCGATGATATCGCGCAATGCCTTAGAACGAGTAACACTTAGTTGATCATGATTCGAGAGTCTCAAATGAGATATCGTTCGGACGATTTGTGAATGGTGACATAAATTACAAAATGGTTGAATAGAAATTTGAAATGGTAAATAAATGGATGTTTTGGTCGAAGAAACATAGGAGATCGTACGTGCGATTTCAAATAGTCGACTAGATTGAACCTTAAGTTAAGGTAAAATACTCATAGACGAGATCGAAGATTCACGATTGAATGATAGCGTACAGGGAAAAACGTTGGTTTGAAGATACAAAAATGACTAAGGATTGGAATAGATGTTGCTCAATGATGAGTTAGCGTGAGACAGTACGAATTGAGGACTTAAGTTGTACGACTCAAAAATTCGTTGCAAAAGGAAGATCGTCAGGTTATTACATCATCGATGGTATTGAGGCATATCAAAGATCAATGTACGATAACTCGGGGTACTTTGATTCGATGAATGATGATCGTGTTAGAAGTTTAGTTTCAAAGGATGCTATGTTGGAGATTTTGATAAAATAAATGTTTGGAATGAAGAAAAAAAATGACTTGATTGTTCGGTGATAACCACAATGACAATGATCTTGTCTTGCGCGAGCGTAACTCCAACCTCGCACATACGTCACGTCGGATTTGGAACGATTTTTGCGTGAGTGTTGGCATGGTGATTTATGTCCAGCGGGAATGATCGAACTCGAAATATCATGACTTGGCAATTTTGATTGCTTCGACTTGTGGTTTGAAGCAAAGGTGAAGTCGAGGATTGTTAGGACTTGTGATTGGAGATTAAGGAACTTCAGAATTGAGTAGACCCAATCCGCGTATCAAAAATGAGTGAGTCTAGACACAACGCAAGAGTTACGTCCCGATGAGGACGATTATTCAGAGGGAATGTTGATATGGTAATTCATGTCCGCCGTGGATAATCAGACTTGCGTGAGATCGGGGCACGACATATCATAATGCTAGACGACCTTGTGATCGACTACGTGAATTGGATAGGATGGATAGGTGAATTGTATCAAACATACTTGAAGATAGACTATTGATGTGAATAGGGTGAACGTTGCTCGGTGTTTAGAAATTTGAGTGAAACGAGCTTGGGTAGAAAATGCCGTACGAACGAACAAAATGTTTTGACCATAGGATTGGGACGAGCGTCGTACAATGACTTTGCACGATAAACCAAGAACAGCTTCTTGGGAGACCCTCGACTCCGAGCTGGTGTACCTTTGTAACTCTATACTCAAGCCTCTATGAAATCTTTTGGCTTTCTCCAGCTCTGTCGAAACCAACCTCGGTACAAAATGACTCAGTCGACTAAACTCGACGTCGTACTCATCAACTGTCATATTCTCCTGCTCCAAGTGTAGAAACTGGTCATACAGAGCATCCTTGGCAGTGTCGAAGAAAAACTTCTTATTGAATAGTCTTTTGAATTCCTCCCACGTCTGATCAACTCCTAGCCGCCTCTCCTCTGCGGCCCACCAATCATAAAATTTCCTTCCAACTGTAACTTCACTGCCGTCATCCATAGATTTGCATATAACTCTGAAGCCTTAAGGAGATTTTTTGTCTTAACCAGCCAATTGGTGATCCCGATGACGTCTTCAGTGCCCCTGAAGTGTGGATTCATGTTGCGAAACCCTTCGATAGTACCCACAGAGGCTTGGGGTGCTCGGGTCAGTGTTGCTCCAAACTCCTCCTATTAGCCTCTTTCTGCTGTATCTGAGCATGTACTAAGATCTGGAGGATCTGATCTGTAGTAGTCCCACCAGCCTGAGGCATGGGCTGCTGTGTAGGGGTGCAACTTGGGCGGGCTAAACCCGAGCCTGATCAAGTAAACCCGTTAATTGGTTGGGTTAGGATCGAAGATACTCGGGTTCGGGCTTGGGTTTGGATTAAAATATTTGAACCCGATCAAAAATCGGGTCGGGCTCGGGTTACCCAAAGAACCCGAAACCTGACTTATATATATATAATATATATATTATATTAATTATATATATTATATTATATATATATAATCATAAATTTCTTCACCCAACCTCTTCAACTCCTTATCCCAAATCTTATTTCATTTTATTGGTTGTAACGATCAATATTTGATTGCTATTTGATTGTGTGTTTAATATTACTTATGTTAAAATTATTTCAAATATTATATTAGAGCCCGATAAACCCGATGGACCCGAGCCCAACCCGACCCTCCGGGCTTGGTCTTGGGCTTCATATGTTGAACCCGAGGTCGGCTTGGGCTTGGGCTCGGACTAGGTTTATGATTCATCGGATTGGGCTCGGGTTGACCTCAAACCCGACCCAATCCGTCCGAGTTGCACCCCTACTGCTGTGGGGGCATGTATGGCATCTGGGGCATATCTGTGGGACACCCTGTGGTCCCACTGTGGAGGATATGAAGGATGAAAGGAATACTATGGGGGTTTGAGGAAGGATACTGAGGTTGATTCTGTGGAGGATACTGGGGTGGATATGGTGGTGGGTGTATATGGTGGAGGCTGCTGGGGGATAAGTCGGTGGATACTGTGGAGGGTGTTGTGGTGGATATGATGATGGTGGACATGGGGGGGAATCTGTGGTAGGAACTGGGGTGGATAGGGAGGTGGAGGTAGTAGGTACTCCTCTTGGGTTACAGGGTTTTCGGGGTCTGTCTGCCCCACTTGGGGTGCCGGGGATTGCTGCTGAGTAGTGGGGGTGTCATCACAGGCTGCAATGCAGATGGTGCTGGGGTGGTAGGGGACATGGGTAGCTGACTCGCCGGTCCTTCGTGAGCGTGGTGTTTCCATCAGTAATGGCGAGGAGAGTAGCGCGTCCACTACGAAGATTCATCCTATATTGGCACGAAGAATTGAGTTGGTTAGAACAAATTCAAACTGGATGTAATCAAGCAATCAAATGAGAAGTTGAGAAGAGGTCAAGGAAAGTATTGATAAGTGGATGAGATTCTATATCCTATTCCTATTTGTAGGCTTGTTGGTCACAGTCATGTAACCCAACAATATAATTTTTGAACATGTATGGGCCACCACAAAATATGTAACGCCTCAGTCACAAAATACGTAGGACAAAGTACGTCAGTATGCCAGCTGCAAATACGGGAATACACCAAAATGTGGTATCCTCATATTTGTACATAAGTTGTCAGTAATAATATATGATAAGCCATAATATAATACTATATCTCATCTACAGCTCAACACAAAATGAATAAATAAGTCTCAATGATAATAAAAAGAAGTCAAGAGATAGCCGGATGGACATTCCCACTCCAAACAGCTATGGAAAAAGTCTCAACTAAATGGAGTCCAACCACCTCAAACAGCAAGAAAGATGATAAAAGATGTCCAATACATGGTCTCAGATAATAAAGAATAAAACTAAGTATGAGCAGGAGATGCCTCGTCACTGATGTATGAAGGATCCAATGCTGCACAGTACTCTTCGGGATACTCCTGCTCGTTTAATCTTGGAGAGATCACCAGGTCCTCAGAGGAACGTAACAAGATACAGAAAAACATGCCAAAATAACTGAATGTGAAAATATAAAACCATGACACTACAGGTTATCCTAACCGTCTATGTGAGATGCACTATAGAGGACAACGTTCTACGCAGGTGCTGTAAGGATTCACGCAAGTAATAAAGAGTGACCGTCAAGTAGCGCTCACCCGAGACACTATCGGCCGGGCAGCAAGTAGTGCTTATCCGAGTAACTATCACCCATAAGGGTGTAAAAAGTAAATGTAGCCCCTACGCTAATAGCTTTCCCCTCCCCCCAATGTTCCTGTCCAAGATGTATCCACAGCCTGTCCAGTTGGCAACTGCTACGGCTTCTAACTCAACACACTAGTAGCAATTACCTTATATCCGTCGCACGACCCGTACGTATCGATGGCCAGTCGAGTACGCAGGTCCATGTCCTATATGAACTCACTCATCACGTGATACACATGTGTCAAGGCCATAGGAGATATGAGAATATCCCACACTCATAAGGTTGTCGTCTAACTCTAGGTCGACATGCATAATAAAATATAAAATAACGAAAATGACTAAATATAGTCGTTCGCACCCAAGTGTGACTTGGATGCCCAATATAAACAAAATGACAAATAAGAGAAAGAAATGTGCAATAATAAAATATACTGAAAATAAATGAGCACAATCAGAATC
The DNA here is from genome assembly GCA_029216955.1 of Iris pallida. Classification (NCBI taxonomy): domain Eukaryota; kingdom Viridiplantae; phylum Streptophyta; class Magnoliopsida; order Asparagales; family Iridaceae; genus Iris; species Iris pallida. The sequence goes on from JANAVB010014460.1 coordinate 36,294, forward strand.
TATGGCAAGGTATACTTGCCGGCAGTACGAGGTGGACAAATCCAAATGTCGCAAGCGTCAACACAAAATTCACAGGTGACTCCGGATGCTGAAACAAACATCAAAATATTCTCGGTGAAAAAGATATACCTAGGAAACGTCTTTCCAAAAGTCTAATTCTGGAACAGGGACAAAATCATAATTTCGGGTCAAAACGATGTCCGACGTTGGACCCGCTTTACAACGAAACGTGTGCCAAAGTCTATGGTCTCTAAAGTCGTCAAACTATATTTTTACAGATTCAGTTTGAGGAGAGGAACTCAACAGTATATCCAGTTTTGGATTCCGATGAGCCGCGTACAAAATTGCCCGTTTGAGTGAGTCATAGGCCCGCCAAAAAGGGGTTCCGGTCGACCTTCTCAGAACCGAACCAAACTTGGGACACAGGACCAGAATTCCGATTCGGACCTGTTGGCACAAGTTTCATCTCGATT